>WWET01002140.1:273502-284328 GCA_011038615.1 Limnodynastes dumerilii
ACCCTTCCCCTCTCTTTCTTTTGTGAATATTGAACAGAAATACTTGTTAAGATGATCTGCCATAGCCCTTTCACTCTCAATAAGAATTCCACTTGCCGTTTTGAGCCTTACGATACCCTCCTTTGTTTTTCGCCTTTCATTTATATACCTAAAAAAGCTTTTGTCCCCTTTTTGTACCAAGTGGGCCAGTTTTTCTTCAGTTTGTGCCTTTGCTGCTCTGATAACCTTTTTAGCCTCCTTCTGCTTTGTATTGAGATATTTCCTTGCTGCCCGCTCTCTAATTGTACGCTGCATTTGGTGGGGGTACCGGCTGTTGTAGTGTCTACTCAGATTGTATCTAATTACAATATGTATGTTATGCGTATTTGTTATCTCTCAACTGCGATTTTTTTTTCTTATTCTTTTTTTCCTTATATTGCATTTAATGTTGTAACTACATCAGAATTATGTTTCAATGCAATACGGTTGAAAATGTTTGTTACACAAAACAATGTCTGTATTTGTGCAATGTGTGATAAATAAAGTTTATAAAAAAAAAAAAAAAATCTCACACAAGACATGGCAAAATTGTCATTCATTCACTAATCATCTCTCACATTGACTATTACAATATTCTTCTTATTCCTACATTATAAAATGACCCCCCTACAGTCTATATTGCATGCAGAAGCTAGACTGATTTTTCTTGAAAAACATTCTATAGAGCTGATCCACTTTGTCAATTTCTCCATTGGTTGCTGAAATACTACAGAAACAAATACAAAATCCTTTTGCTAAACTACAAAGCCATCAATAACATTACACCCACATACATATCCTCAGTTATCTCAAGATATATCCCAGCTCATTCTCTCAGATCTTCAAAGGACCTACTTCTCTCCTCTACTCTAAACATATGCTCTGATTCGCTGCACCCACTCTCTGAAATAACCTCCCTCATCCATTAAGACTATCCTCTACTCTCCAAACTTTCCAGCACTCCCTTAAAATTCAACTCTTCAGATAAGCTTACTAACTTGAAAAAACACAGTATCTGTGATTATGGGGAATAAGATGCCAACTCAGAAATGTTTTTAAATAAATGAAAATAAAACATAAATATCCCATCTGCTTAACACTGAAGGAAGAAATAATCCTTCATAGGAAACAAAATCAAATAAAATAAATAAATAGATAAGTGCTTGGGATTAAATATTAAAAATTATCAACAGACAGTAAATAGGAATATAGCCATTAACATGTAGCTTGCAATATTTTGATACAATATAATAAACAATTTATGGGACATGTAATTGTAGCAAAATATAAAAAAAAAATATAAAAATCTATACAAAGAATGGCCACACTAATTGAAATTTAGTACTAAAACACCCTGCAGGGATTTAGTTAATTCTCAATGTGTACACATATACTCTGTATGTTAGGTATTTCCTCTCTCAAAGGGCCTGATCCAGACCTACGATCATGAAACGCTCGTGTGCGTAGCATATTTACGCCAGCGTACCACCAATGCACTCCCCCTGTTCGTACTTACTTTTGCCGTTTTACACTGAGCAAACCCTACCCTAAGTTTTCCATGTGCAGCCGCGGCCATCGTAAAGCTCATTGCGTAGTTACGACGCTTAGCACGCCCATACTGTACAATTTAAATGGCTCACTCCGCCCTCGGTGCGTATTTACGGCTTTCGTATGGCAGGCACGCCCCCTCGAGCATTGTTACGAAGCTGGTATGCTCAAGGCCCATACGCTCAGACTTTCGTAGCGTAACATGAGCGTAACATCTGCCCCAAGCATGCGCAGTAATTACAAATGCCAGTTTTTACGCTTACGAGCATCATAAAAACGCACCCGAGCGTAGGTCTGGATCAGGCCCAAAGTGTCTAAAATAGGCACAGATTCTTGGCCCAATGATAAGTTTCTATCTGCAGAAATAAATTCAATTTTAACTTGGAAGCTTGATAGGAAATGAGGTACTATGTCCACCCCAATTTAGCCGCTTAGTGTTTTCCCAGATATATATAGTTCATCTGTACATCACACTGGAGTCTAAATAATCGGCAGCACATCATGGCAAATAGTAATTGAATAGACTGTCTTTGATGTAACTTGGTTTCATGAGCGCATGATCCACAGCACAATGGGCCGGATCCAGTACAACGTCCCTCGGCGGAAATACATCCGTCAGATGTCTATGACAGTTACTGCTCATGCGTAGTAACTATTTTACGTAATCTACGTATTGTTTCGTTACATAGATTGCGTAAAATAGTTACTACGTATGAGCAGTAAATGTCATCGGAATCTGACGGACGTATTTCTGCCGAGGAACATTGTTCTGGATCCGCCCCAATATCTCAGGCAATAGTTAAAAAATTTGTCATTTGGATACGTTATGTCTCTTAAATGATTAACACAACTTAAAACTTTACTTTCCATACTAACATTCCCCTCAGTCCTGATGCTAACACTGCTGTGTGAATGAATCATACAGAGCACTGAGCACTTTTACTTTACACGCTGGATGGTCATTTGTGTGATATAAAGCACTTGCCCTTATATATCAATCCCTGATGTCTTATAGAGTGCAAACGTACTAGCAGGGCCCTCTCACCCACCCAGCCTGTTACCACCCATAATGATTGTTCATTTTGTAAAGCGCTACATAATCTGCTGCCACAATATAAAAACCTAAATTATTTAAATAAATAAATATGGTGCCTGTGCCTGGTGGTCCAAGGCAATTTAACCCTTGAAAACCTACAACTACTTATTAAAATTTATAAAATAAGGTGCCTATGCCTTTTTTGAAACTCTATTTGATAGCCCAAAACCTTGGCCACCCTATTTGATGCCCAAAACCTTGTTGAACCCCTCAAATTACAAGTGACTCATGTGTAAGTAACCAGCTCTATTGACTGCAAGTGTCAAATTTGTGACCCAAGGCTAGTTAACCCTTGCAAAAACAACAGGTACTTGTTAAAATTGATAAAATATGGTGCCTGTGCCTTCCTTGCCACCTTATATAATACCCAAAACCTTGTTGGGCCACACAAATAGTGGCTGATATGTAAGAAGCCACCATCTGTTGGTTCCAAGTGTCAAATTCATGGGCCAAGCCTATTTTACCTTTGGAAAACTACAGCTACTACTTATATAAATTGATCAAATATAGTGCATGTGCTAACTTCAACCTTGTTTTTCATAGAAGCCAGCAACACTGCAGAGACCGGAAACACTAACTCCATCCCCTGAGGAAGAGAGCTGGTCACATGATGGTGTCTAGGAAGTTCCTGGCTTTAACTGATTTAATCTGATGCTGATACTTCTGCTGGGCTGCAGCCTGCAGTAATAGTGACAGTACTATGCAATTCTGCCTCTTGGAAACCCCTCTTCCTCGGCCTGTGCCCCTGGCGAGTGTTAAGGAGAAAATAAGAAACACTGGCTGTATTATAAAATTATTCGCACTGTGCACTATACAAGTCGAAGTTGTGGTATGCATTCATACCTGAATAAAAATGCCTTTGAATGTCCTTGTTTTCATAGGCGCAAATGGTGCAATATTTGCAATGCAAACACTCTGGCATAGTAATCGCTCTGGATCACTGTTAGAAAAACAAAATAAAAAATAAAAAAAATAAACTACTGACACATGTCTAGTCGGATTTAATTACTTGGACGTTTTTTTTTTTTAATCGGCATTTATAATTCTGTGTTATAACCTGAATTATGTATTCCCTTTTGTAGCTCAGTCATTGTTATTATGACTGTGTTCTTTTTCTGAGCTTATATACATTTCATGAATATGTTATTACTGTTCCCTTATTTCCTTGAGGATTGTGTGCACTTATTGAATTCTTCCATTTATTTCCTGCAATTTGGCCAACACTTTCATTTTAGCCAGGCAGTTAGTTTTATTAAACTAAATTTTAGCAGTTCCAATTGTAATTCTTTTAATCTCACACAATGCAAATGCGTCTGCAGGATGCAGAAAAAATGAGAAATGGTGACAATAAAATGAAATTGAGCAGAATAAACTGTGTAAGCAAAGGAGGTGATCAACAATTCATAGAAACCGGCTCACAATCATATAACTTAGTATTTTGCTAACACAACTGCCTCCAAAACATAATATTTATTTCTAAAATTACTTCTGAAGCCATCTGGCCCAAGGCTCAGTCTTTATAACAAAAAGTCAAATTTATCTGGGCACAGGACAAGAAAAAATCATTAGGCTGAAAGCAGCACCGAAATTAACAGCTAGACGATGCAGCCTTGCAAAAAGGGCCAGGATCTAGGGCAGGCGTTTGATCAAAATATTTGGCAGTATGTATAATGACCTTTATACTTCTTAACAATATGGGAATGCTAACAAATGAGTTTAAGTTGGAGCTCCTTTAGTCAATCATGAGAGACAAAGATTAGTTGTTTTTTAAAAATGTACTATTATTTTAAGGTTTTAACAAATTATTGCACCTACATACTATACTATACGGTTCAAGATGTTTGGTTTTGTCAAGAAAAAAAAATCTAATGTTTCTGTTTTGGCTTTAAATCTATTTTTTTTTTTTTTATTAATCATATCAGCTAAAATCATGTAATTTGTGTGTAATTTTGCTATACAGTAACATGTATTTCCAGTAATTTCCATTGAAACTGAAATACCTCACAATGGACCTGATTCAGACTTAAGAAAGTGCTTAAAATAAGAGAGGAAAGTCACTCCTCAAAACCATGTTGATTGCAGGGGAGTCATATTTCATCTGTTGCAAGTAGAATTGAGAGGTGATGTTTCCTATCCCAAGTCTAAGTAACAGTGTGATAGTAAAGCTGGTCAGTATCTGTGTGCAGTAAACAATTCAAAGATATATCCCTGCATGCAAAGAATACAATTAACTTGCCTCCCCCAGCAATCTGAATGGTTTAGCCCAGGAGTGATTTTCTCTCTTATTTTAAGCACCTTCTTCTGTCTGAATCAGGTCCAATATTATTTTTAACAGTATTAAAGGCTGTAGTGGCTAAACTAAGCAACAGAATAGCAGAATACCTGTAAGCAAGCACGCGGCGCCCTGTGAAGTTTTAACAACATCCAAGCCCGCCCCCACCTCTGAGGGTCCTACCCGATCCTGCAGACACCACCGGCGAAGGCGCGATGTTTTCTCTCCTGATGCTGGGTGTGATGCTCTCTAATGCTGTAAAGCAAAGTCAAGCATTAACAATACAACAGCTGGAAATTTCCTGCGGGAGAGAGCGGGGAGGTTAGTGTACGGGTGAGGTGATCATCATCATCGGCCAGGGCCTCAGACACCTCTTTTTCGCCAACTATCTGGCGAGCGGGACGGAACCTTTCCCACGCCTTCCGGCCCCGTCACCGCACCCGTAAGGAGGGGGGAAAAGACACATACCACGTAAAGTACCGAAGGCAATACTTACCGATGACGCTCTCACCGCCACCCGCTCAGAACCACCTACCGGTCCTCTACCACGTGTCTCCCTATGCTGCCCTAACTGAAGCCTAGTGCTCTCTATCGGAGCCTAGCGCCCCCTACCACCTGACCTGGGCCTAGTGCCCAACACTACTAACGCAGGGCCTAATGCCCTTTTACAAAACAGGGGCTTAACGCCCAACCTAAAGCAGGCCTGATGCCTGTTCCTAACCAGAGCCTAAGACCCTCTAACTACGGGCCTAGCACCCTTTAGCACGGAGCATAATGCTCTCTAACCACACACAGGGCCTAATGCCCTTTAACACAGGGCCTAATGCCCTCTAACCACACACAGGGCCTAGTGCCCTTTAACACAGGGCCTAGCGCCCTAGAATACAGGGCCTAGCACCCTTTAACTGTAAATGCCTATAGAGCCTAATGCTCTATACTACAGGGGTCTATTATCCCTCTAACTACAGCTATGACTAGACTGGGGACAGGGCTGGAACTAGGGGGCCAAGTTACGGATTGGGCAGGAACTGGGGGCTGAGCAGAGCTAGGGATGGGAGCTGGGCAGCACTGCGGCCTAGGGCAGAGGAGCGCTGGGTAGCAGAGGGACTGTGCAGCACTGGGGCCTAGGGTAGAGGAGCGCTGGGTAGCAGAGGGACTGTGCAGCACTGGGGCCTAGGGTAGAGCAGCGCTGGGTAGCAGAGGGGCTAGGCAGCAGGGGGACTGGGCGGCGGCTCGTTGCCTAGGGGTGGGGGTAGAGAAGCGAGTCTCACACCCCTTAGTTAGGGACCCTTACACCTGGTGGTCTAGGGGGGGAAGTAGGTGTGGGCGGCAGCCTCCTTTTTACCTGGCCTGCCACCCAGGGGCGTAATAGCTCTTTTGCGTGCCCCCAGGTAACAGGCTCCCGCTGCGGGCACGGCTTCTCTTCCTCTTCCGCCCGTGGGCCTTCTCCTGGCCTACACGGGGCTTCCGTCGCTTCTGCCCGCCAGCCGCCTCCAGGCAGCAGCAGGGCTTCCTCGCTGTCTTCAGCTTCTTCCCGCGGGTCTTCTCCCTGCGGCCGCGGGCTTCCGTCGTCTTCTCTGGGTCCTCCTCTTCAGGTCTTGACACAACGGCTTTTTCCCGATGACTGAGCTCCGCTCCGGCCACAGCGGCTTTTATGCCGCCTGGTGGGGGCGGAGCCAATGATGCGGCGAGCTCTGATTGGCTCGCCGCGCCACTCTGTGATTGGACTGCAGCCGCTGCCCCTGATTGGCCAGCGGCTGCATCCATGTGACCTAGAATGCTGCCTCCCCATTAGTCCACGGTGAATCCTTGGAGACAACCGCGGCTCGCCGGACGGAGCAGCTCCCGCGTCCAGAGCGGGTAGGCACCGCTCCACATACCAACATCAGACAAGACTAGAACACATCTATGAAACAGTGTGGCTCAATTGTGGCAGGCAGGCAGAGTAGCAGTTTAATACATTATACGATCTGTGATAAGGAAGCACATCACATGGATAAGATGAAGTAAGTTCTTTTATTTTGGTAGCAGGCAGACAGCACAACAGGTAATCAGCAACACCATTAGCAAGTTGGTTACAGCAGTGCAGCATGCAAGTGTCACAGCACAGTTTAAAGGCTCTTCAAGTGCTCCAGAGGTCCCTATGCTAACCCAACCCCCACCCTATCACTTGGTAGCTATTCCGCCATCAAGAGTCCTGACCCTCTGTCTTTGAAACAATTATATCAGGAGAGCACAGGTGCTGTTCATTAGCCCAACCCTGATCACACCAGTTTCCCTGCTGTTGCTCTAAAACCTGGTCAGGATTCTCCACATTACTTTCATGTGGAGATATGCTGTCTCTGTCACAGACCCTATACAATATATTTTAAATGCTTCAAAATGATAAAGACTAGCAGAAATAGTGGATGTAATGTAAAGAAAATTCAGTCAAGGAAAAGGCCAATCAAGTGAAAAACAAAAAGATGAACTTCTTCCCCTCTTCCTTCTCTTCCACATCCTCAAAAAACCTATTGGCCACCATGGATCATGAAGCAGTCACTCCATGTATGTGTTTCAATCCATTTTCCACCATATACTTTCATAGTTGACTGTCTATCTTCTCACCCTTTTGATTAAGAGCTAGTCTATTAAATGTTCTCATGTGTTCAGTAGATGGCTTACAGCTGTGTCTGCCCTGCCCTGCAAAAATGGAAATGCAAAAATGGAACAAGGTGGAAAAATAAAAATGTTCCTTTTGATTTACAAAGATGTTGATGTTCACATTCCTTAACATATTCAAATGTCCCTCTTTCCTCTTGTATATAGACACCTGTTGGGATTACACCAGATGCATATTGCATACTTTGTGGAAGTAAATTCCTGTATTCAGATATGCTTCTTTATGTTGACATGGGTTTCTGCTTTTCCTGTGCAAGAATGCTAGTTACCTAGAACTTTTTGTATACCAACTGCAATGTGCAGCATTGTAATACAAACAAATTCTCTAGAACAGCAATTGTTAACATGTTTTGTTTTTTTTTTAAAGTACCAATTATCCTCTATAGAATCAGCTCAGATAATACTTTGCTAAAAGATATTTATTGACTTGTTTTTCTCTTTTGCTCATCAGTGTTCACTTACTATGTACAACAATCCCCCCACTTTGTTCTCTTCACTGTGCATGCCTTGTTTTCTGTAGCTATGCTCTCTCAAGCTTCCTCCTGTTCTATCCACTAATAAACTTAAATCTCATTTTCTGCTTTTCCTTGGCTATTTCTTCTACCCGCTTGTGGTGCCTCCTGACAGCATGGCATAATGGGTTGGATCCAGAACAACTTCCACCCATAATGTCACCCATAACACGTCTGTCAGATGCCGAAAATAGTTGCGCATGCGTAGTAACTAATTTACGTAATGTACGTATCGTTTCATTACGTAGATTGCGTATATGCGGTCTTAAAGACCACATATACACAATCTATATAACAAAACAATACGTAGATTTCGGAAATTAGTTACTACGCATGAACAGTAGCTATTTTCTGAATCTGACGGACGTATTATGGGCGACGTTGTTCTGGATCCAGCTCAATAAGGTTGTGGTTTAGTGGAACATTATTGTATGCTAATTTCAAATATTGAAAGACTATCTGGGCTGGGAAGCCGTACCCTCTTTGCTACCACCCTACGCATAATAACCATACTTTGCCGCCACAAAGAACCCCATAATCTAGAGTATTTTATGGGTGTATTACAATAAATACATGTTTTACTTAAACAGAAACACATTTATTTAATCCAGTGTTAAATAGCATTAGGGCTTTACTACGTATTAAAGAAAAATAATTTTATTAATATTATGCAAATCCTTCAAACTTTCTGGAGGACTCTAAAACGTTTGGAGACAAGAAACATGTACAATTATAGAATATAATAAACTAATAAACCAGATCCAAGCCTTCGCAAAATGCACATTATCTGTTCATAACTACAAAAAAAACAACTGCATTTTGTGAGTGCGCATGCACACTCACAGACATTCCAACATGGATCTGGATCCTACAGATGTAGAATTCCATAATTAAATGCCAGCTGTCGCCTGGGTCAGGCAGGGTGAGAAGCGTGTTGGGGAAGAGTATGGTAATTTTGTCTTCTTCTTGCACGCATAGGAGATAGGGTCCTGTGACAGAAATCTGGATCCGGCCCATTATTATTATTATTATTATTATTATTAATAACAATCACAATCTAACCTCCAATAACACAAGGTTGGGTATGTCCACTGTTAGGATTCAGAAATTTCTCAGGACAATGGGCTGGATCCAGACCTTGTTAATTGCATGAACTTAGTTACACCTGGGCTAAACCATGTTGATTTCAGGGGAGTCATATTTCATCTGCTGCAAACAGTATTAGAGTTGAGAGGTGATGTTTCCTGTCCCAAGTCTAAATAACAGTGTGATAGTAAAGCTGGTCAGTATTTGTGTGCAGTAAGCAATTTAAAGATATATCCCTGCATGTAAAGTATACAATTAACTTGACTCCCCCTGAATTCAACATGGTTTAGCCCAGGTGTAACTAAGTTAATGCACTTAACAAGGTCTGGATCCAGCCCAATAAGTGTAAGGGCCTGTTTGACAAATAACATAACCAGGTGCAGCTATTGAAAGTGGTAATAAAGGCTAAAATTCCTGTTACTCGTGTTGTTACACTACTTACACTATATTAATATATATTATTATTTAATGACTAATATTATTATCATAGGTGTCGAAATGGCAGAAGGCAAGGGGAAATCTCGCCCCCCAAAATATGAAGGAGGCGCCACCAGGGCTGGCAACAGGGGGAGGCAATGACACTCAGAGGCAGGCTGGGCCATGGGGCAGGGTGCCATGTTTAGACTTAAGTCCCCATCCGGACCTTTTAAACAGCGGAACCAGTCTTTAAACAGAGCCCTGGTTCCTCAACAACGGCACACTGGGCGCCATAACATCATAGAGTGAGTGATAGTATGGTGGGAAGTGTGTGCATGATAGTATTGGCACACCCTCAATGGGTTGGCCATGCCCCTTTGAAGGCATGATGCCACAAATTTGCAGCACAAGCATATCGATGGCGTGCTAAGGTGGGGGCACACCAAGGTGAGATGGGGGCACCGAGGGGAGGTCAAAATTCTTGCCCCCCCAACAAAAAAATGTTGTGACACCCCTCATTATTATTAATGTGACTAGACAAGAAAAACTGAATGATGTCTGCCCTCCAAAATAAGTAAATATAAATATATACTTTTTTTGCATGGAGATTACCTAGGATAACACTCTATTTCTATTTCTATTCTATTTCCTCTGGCAATGCAATCAAAAAGGAATGAGTAGGACATATAATAAACTGTGTGGAAGACTATGAGCTATGGGCTACATTATTTTTAACAATTTATGGGGCAACATATTTATGAAATGTGTACGCTGGGACACTATGTAAGCTGCGGCATGCCATTAACACTTGGCATGCTGCCACTTAGGGTATTAAAAGTCACAGCACGCCCTGCAACAAATGGATATACTGGGCCTTCTAGTACCATATGTGACCGCATTCTAACGATTAATGGCATCCTGCATTATACATTTTTTCATGAAAGAAATCAATTTTACTTTTTTTTAAGATAATTATTTTTTACACTTTTTAAATGTTTTTTTTCTTTTTTAAGTGGGTATTGATTTTAACAAAAAATAAAGAAAAAGTGTTGGCACTCCAACAAGTTTAGAGAACGCAGCTGTCTGTGGGACCTAACCCACCTAGTAGAGAAACAATAAAATAGAGCAAGACAGCGCTGTAAACTAAAACAATTCAAATTAAATAAATTAAATGAAATAAAATGAATAAAAAGGAGGTTTAGTTCACAATATAGCT
>WWET01002141.1:0-14850 GCA_011038615.1 Limnodynastes dumerilii
GTATGCGTATAACGGTGAGGAGCAGAATGGCTTTTATATAAATAGATAGGCAACAGTGTGTGTAATGGGGGTGTAGTTATTGTTGACAGGTGACTGTAGTGGGGTTGTTATTATTAATGTCAGGTGACTGTGTTTGTGGGGTTGTTATTATTGATGACAGGTAACTATGGGCCTGATCCAGAACAACGCCCGCCGTCGCTAGGACGCCGGCCGTAAGCGTAAGATCGGCTTTTCAGCCTATCTGCACATGCGCCGGGCAGATGTTGCCTGGCGACGCTACGGCAACGCCCGATCGTGGATCGGGCGTCCGTAGCAGCGCCGTAGGGACGCTGGAGGGGACGTCCCTCAGCGTCCCTTTCAGGTTAGTGCAGGTGGGTGGGGGGAGGTAGGTAAATGAGGGGGGGAGGGCGGGCTAAGCGGCCATACACTCCTGTGTGAGCGTATGGCCCCTTCCTTACGCCGGCTGAAGTTATCGGCGTTTATTTATGTGCTGACACATAGGGTTATATAATGTATGTTTGGAGCACCGGACCTTTTTTGTTCCTTGTAGTTGCATAGTGATCACTTTGGTCCTTGGCTGCACCTCAGTATTTATATATAAACTTGCACACATTTAATTTGTTGAATCAGAAGCGCAGCCATTTTTCTTGCTATTGTTTAGTTTCATTTGGGAGTCTGACCCCTCCCTAAACATGGCTGCTGCATACTGTTCAAATTCAGGTAGTGTCTTAACAGAGACCTCCTGTGTACACATATAGCAAATCATGCAACAAAAGAGTAGGAAAAGAGAAATTTAGCGCAAAAAAATTCTGCTGCTGTGAGTATACACCAGGGGGGTCCCAGCCCCTAATAAAAACTGTAAAGAAAGTAATATGGTGTAAATTCTATCAGCGCTGAATTTCCACAGTGGGAAGTGTCAGTAAGATATTAATAAATAAATAAAACCTAGATGCAGGTAAGTAAATTCCAAGGGTAGGTTGAGAGTAGTAGTAGTAGTGATGATGGTGGAAGTACTTCTTGAATATACCTGTGCACCTCACCCCCAATGGGGGATATATATGGGAGACACAATAAAATACAAAAAATATTTATTAACAAATGCACTACAAAACAACCTTTAAAATGGAACAGGAGTTCCTACCAGGAGATGTTGAAACACAGGGGGGCACAGGTGGGAAGCCGAATCCGGTGTTGGAAAAAGGGTACCCGAAAGGATATGGCTGCCGACAAGTCCCGTCTCTGGTCCTGGTGAGAATCCTCCATCCTGCTTGTGCCGATGACCTACGCGTTTCAGACCCTCACTGGGTCCTTTCTCAAAGTCTACAACTTCTAAACCCAGCTGGTGTCCCAGCACACAGACTCCTGGCAGCTGTAGTGCTCGAGCTGTGTCTGTGATCAGAACAGGGAGGAGTGGAAACTACATTTCCCCTGCCTCCCTGCTCTGGCCACAGACACAGCGCAAGAACTTTAGCTCCCCAGAGTCTGTGCGCCGGGACACCAGCCTGGTTTAGAAGTTGCAGCTGGAGAACCCGTCTGATGTCCTGGCGCACAGACTCCTGGGAGCTGTAGTTCTCACACTGTGTCTGTGGTTTAGAGCGGGGATCAGCGGGAAATACATTTCCCATGCCTCCCTGCTCTGACCACAGACACAGCGCGAGAACTACAGCTTTGAGAAGTCTGGGCGCTGAGACACCAGCCAAGGTTGCAGCTAGAGAGAGGAGGGCAGCGATTTTGCAGTAGCCCTGCTGGTACCGGACAGATGAGAGGGTGAGCAGAGGGCAGGAGCAGGGGGACAATAGGCATATGGAGGGGCAACTATCCACTACGGGAGTGTAACTATGGACCCTCACATGCACGTAAAGTGTGCGGGGGTCAGGATCTACCCCATTAATACTCTGTTGACCTAATGTTAAGTGTGTGAATGTCACGAAAATGGCTTTAGAACTTGTATGCCACACCTCCTAGAAGCCCCCTGGTGGTCATGCAGACACATTACAATGTTGGCTCTTAAGTCTATCAGTGAGAGGCACTGTTAGCTGGATATACCGGTGTATGACTGAGAGCAGAAAATTTCCATCAGTAACACAAGGATTTCTTCCACCTCCTCCAGATAGACAGAAGTGATGTGACTTTGCCAGAACTCACTGACACTTTCTAACCTTCTTCCTCATGACCTATTTCCTATCCACTGTAACCGCACATCCAGATGTGTCCTGTCTGTGGGCTAATAAAATGTATTTTTTTTTATTTATTTATTCATTGAAAATCTGGCTCAGTGGGGGACAATTTAATTGGTAAACAGCCGTATGCCTTATTTGATAGTTCACATCCGTGTATTAAGTGGTGTAAATAGCAAGAGAGAGAATAACTAATGATATTCAATAGCCAGCGTCGCCCTGTGGATCTCACACCAGGTGTCTTTTGCTCAAAACATTTTGAAATGAGCTAAATATTAACAAAACAGAATCACCATTTTCTAGTTTACAAACCAAAGGTAAGGCCTATGTACTAACATGACACCGGATCTAGACTAACAAAAGTCAGAAACGCATACGGGGTTCTTACCTGAATGTTTCTCTGTGAACGAAAACGTTTACCTTCACTGCGAGCCTGGCAGCTTCGTTTACAGAATTTACTAATACTTATCTCCCTGATGAGGTTCCGGAATGATCCGCGAGGTCATCACAGGACCGTTCATTCATATGAAGATTGAATGAAGTCCTGTGCATGCGCCATGTGTTCATAACGGGGCAATGAAATCTTTAGAGTCGGGCGCATCGCTCGGTCAGCTAAGGTTCAATCTTCACTTTCTTCATTTTTTTTAAAATTATTATTGTTTGTGTATTTTTACATATCTTTTACTTTTAATTTGCTTGCATATATGTGTATTAGGCAGTCTCCCAATGCATACCCCCCTTTTCCTCCCCCTAATAAAAGGTATTGGGGGAGGGGAACGGGAGAATATGGGGAGATCGCTGGAATGACTACAATAACGGCATCTTGAGATGGGTAAAAATTTGCTCCGACATATGTGGAATGTAACGCACTGAAAATAACGGGCTGGCGAGGTGATGCAATGTTTACATAGATCGCCATGGAAACTGCAGTATTCAGTGGCGATTTATGGTTTGTAAATTCTTTTAGCTTCATTTTAATGCGATGATGCCCGTTTTCATATGAAAATGTGAGTCCAAAGTCACGGCAGATAAGAGCCACATGGCCCATGCAGTCTGCCCAGTTGTTTATTTAAAACTATACTGACCTTAGACCCTATTTTACTAAAACTTTAGTTTGAGGTTTAGGATATCCTTATATTTATCCAAAGCATGTTTACACTGTTCTACTGTGTTACCTCTACCCCCTCAGATGGGAGATTATTCCACTTTTACCCTTTCAGTAAAGCTATTTTTCCGCACATTTCCTCTGAATCTACCACGCTCCAGTTTATATTCATGCCCTCGTGTTCTATTACACCTCCTCTGAATAATGCCCCCCCTCTTGTACCTTGCTACACCCCTTGATCTATGTAAAAGCTGCTATCATATTCTTACTGGCCCTTCTCTGCTCCAAGCTATACATGTTACTTCCTCTAGTCTTTCTTGGTATATTTCATGACACGTGCCATGGACCAGCTTTATTTTTAGGATAGAGAAAATACAGTATAATGTGTATGTATTTCTGGACATGTATTTGCTACTTATGTCATATATGACAATAAGTAAAAATTATTACTAAGTCTGAAAAATCAAGGGACCGTGTTCAGTCTTCTGCTGACGCTGAGCTCATAGCTTCCCGCTATACCCTAACTCCCATGCGGGCAAGAAGAAAGGGGCACTCTTCTCATTTGTACAGAGTTACGAGCACAGGACCTTACCTTAATATTATGTATTATAGCAAGCATATAAAACTCGCGGCTCACAGGCCGCATACAGCCCAAAAGCTTTTGATTTGTGGCCCAAGCTCAGGGGGGTCCGACAATCCTTGAAAAAGGGCCTACTATCAGCTGCCGCAGCTGACAACAAGGTCCTTTTCAGCTGTCTTGTATAACTCCTGCTTCTGCCGACAGCAATTCACAGCAGGAAAAAGATTGCTTTGTGGCCAGAAGACACAGAGGAGCTGGATGACTGCGCACACCGTGGAGAAGAGATATGGACGAAAGGTTAATAGGGTATAAAAGGGGAGGCTGGAGGCTACTGAATGGGGAATTACTGGGAAGCTGAAGCTATATGAATGGTGAATACTGGGGAGCTGTAATCATATGATGGGGAATACTGGAGAGCTGGAGCCATGGGATGTGGGATACCGGGGAACTGGAAACACATGATGAGGATACTGAGAGCTGGAAACACATGATGGGGATACTGGGAGCTGTAGAGACATGATGGGGATACTGGGAGCTGGAGAGACATGATGGGGATACTGTGAGCTGGAGAGACATGATTGGGATACTGGGAGCTGGAGACACATGATGGGGATACTGGGAGCTGGAAACACATGATGGGGATACTGGGAGCTGTAGAGACATAATGGGGATACTGGGAGCTGGAAACACATGATGGGGATACTGGGAGCTGGAAAAACATGATGGGGATACTGGGAGCTGGGGAGACATGATGGGGAATACTGGGAACTGGAGACACATGATTGGGGAAATTAGGAGCTGAAGAAAAATGATCATGATATCATTGTTGGTATTAGGTATATTTTATGGTTTGAGCGCGGGTAGGTCTTAAAATAAAGTTTTTTTAATATAATGTTTAGGACTAAACAATGTTTTGTGACCAAAACTACGGATGTTTCTTCCAATGTCCCATTCCTAATAAGGGCTGCAGCAAAATCAACATAATTACGGTGTACTGCAGAGGGAAGGTACATTTAAAATGTGCACACAAGATAAATTGTGATGTGAGGTTTTGTAGCCAAACTGTTTAAAAGTAAAGCTGTGCAATATTTGCATTCAATAAGCAAAATCAGTCAGTATTATCCCTGCATGCCACAAACCTCTTCCCCATATTGCAAGATATTAGAATATTCTACAACATTTATAATGGAATATTATTAATCGTTGCTTCTATTATATATTTTTATTATTCTAATGGCTTACATGTAAATGTGTGTAATATGCAATCTAGGTATTTCACAACACAAATTACAATAGAATGTTTCTTTCACAATACAACTTGCAGTCTGAGATGATCCATATAGACAGTGACAAGCAATAAATATCCATTGTATATTGTAACATATTAACAGGAGACAGGTTTATTTATCAGGCAGATGTGCATACATTAAAAACATGTAACGCTGGTTTAACTCAAGTCTAAACATAGTGCCTGTCCTTCTGAATATCCACATCAGACCCAACGCATTTCTTTCTAGAAGTGACGTCCTCAGGGAAATCAATTTAATAATACATTTATTATGGAAATATAAATAACACACAATAATGTATCATTTAGAAAACATAAGTTAACTATTTAAGTGCATATCTTTTATTTTTAAGAATACTAGCAGAAGTGCCCGGCGTTGCCCAGGTTTAAATCTTCAAGTTATTAATTCAATGAGTTGGATTTAGCTGTCAACTTTTTGAAAATACTGAACAGCTTGACAATATGTACAATTTTTCTTAATAACATTTAATGTTATTTAACGACATTCAAAATAAGCTCTGCCCTCTTCTGGCCAAACTACACCCACAACTGACCGTATTTGTTTAAAACCACCACTTTTGTGGTCCGCAAATTAGAAAAGTCCCTCCTAAATCGTGATGTGATGTCATCCAAATCCATCCAGTAGAAGACTCAGAACAGGATTCCTTTGTTAAAGTTCTGCCCAGCCTACACCAATAGGAGGTTCTACTGGGACCCCAACCCCCCCTAGTATGTCTTATGGAAGCCAATATTACCTCTCTTCCTTATCCATCATTGAGACGGACATTTGTCACTAATCAGCTTAGCGACCCCGAAAACTTTGGATTTGACAGTAATGTTGGTCATTTTGGAATTTTATTTTTCACCCCTTTTCACCCCCCCCCCATGCTGATGGGGGCTGACCTTGGACTTAAACGGCTTCAGGAGTGTCACTATTCATCTCAGTGACCCAGAAAACTATGGATTCGACAATAATATTGGTCGTTTTCCCCACAGTATTTTTTCCAGATTATAAGTCATATGTGTACCAAGTTTAGTGTAAATGGCTCCAGGCATTCCAGAATTATGCTGCAACATAAACACACACATACATACACACACACACACATACATACAAACACACACACACACACATAAATTTTTATATATATACCCCTATATTTATATATACACTTGCACATATTTAATTTTATATATATATTACAATTATCTCTGATGATTGAGCAGCTCCACTGTGGGAGTTTAACCCACTCTCCTGACAAACTAAGATTTCTGGCCAAAGCGTTTCATCCACTACACCAGCCTTTCTCACCTTTTTTTGCTGTGGGGGAACCCTTAAAAAAATAAAGTTTTGGGGAACCCCTGTATAAAAATTATTGTAAAAGATATTTAAATAGTTTTACAAAAGGGATACCATAAAATATCAGGGTTGCTGACTTTTAAAGGCTTCCCTCTAGGAGATCCCTGAGGGAAGCAATAGATACATGCAGGGGGTGGGGCTTAACAGTGCGATTTATGCAAATCGTGTAATTAAGCCCCACCCCTTCAGGGGCTTCATAGGATGGGGGCTGGACTTGATGACGCAATTTGCGGCATCAAGTCCCTCCCTGTCCCTAGCAACACTAGTAAACTAGTGTTGCCAGGCAGGAAGGCAGGACTTGAGGCCGTGGTTTCATAGGAGTATATTTACTAAAGTCGATTTTGCCAAAAAAGACCAAAGTCCCGGGACTTTAGCCTTTAGCAAAATTGACCAGGCCAACATCGCTGGACAAAAATCGTCCAGATGTTTGCCATAAAAAAAATAGTAATCGCCATATTCATTAAAGGAAATTTTACTAAATCGCCTTTAGTTCGTCAGCAAAGCACATAAAAACAAAGCGCCTTGCGTGGGACGCTTTCAATACATAAAAACACGTCAATATATTTGACATGTGTTTTTCTCTTTCCAAAATGCAAGCGCATGTCTTGAATGCTTAGCATGGCTGCGCTGATAAAACTACATAGTAGTCATAGTAATATCAGCGTCAGCATGTTAAGCCTTCTAAGAATGCTGCGCTGTAGCCGGTGACAAAAAAAAAAATGTCAAAAAAACCATACAAAATATACATTTACACACAGGTCATATAAAAATACACATTTACAAACCATAATATTGTCCCCTACCATCTAAAATCAATACAGGTGGCCACACTGTGTTCTAATAAACTTCTGTTAAACTAATGTCTGTTGCATAAAGTAAAAAAAAATATTTCGGACTCACCATTTACTGGTCATCATTCTTGGGACGAGTTGTTTGTAGTTTCTTCTTTCTTTGCAGTTAATCTACTCCAGTTGCTTGAAGAATCTTCTCCACTTGCTTGAAGATGATGTTCCAGTCCTTCCTTCTGTGCTTCGGCCTCTTCTGGCACTTGCCCCGACGACAGGCTCCGTCCTCTTCATGGGCGCCGATACTAATGACCATTCGGTCAGTAGAGGGCACCCTTTTATACAAATTATGATGTCATTTACATTAGTGGGCTTTAGTGAGTGCTCTAGCGTTTATGACGTCATAATTTGTCGTCGGGGCAAGTGCCAGAAGAGGCCGAAGAACAGAAGGAAGGACCGGAACATCATCTTCAAGCAAGCAGACAGGATTCTTCAAGCAACTGGAGAAGATTAACTGCAAAGAAAGAAGAAACTGCAAGCAATTCGTCCCAAGAATGATGACAGCGAAACGGTGAGTCAGAAATATTTTTTTTTACTTTATGCAACACACTTTAGTGTAACAGAAGTTTCTTAAAACACAGTGTGGCAACCTGTATTAATATTAAATGGTAGGGAGCAATATTATGGTTTGTAAATGTGTATTTTCCTATGACATGTGTAAATGTATATTGTGTATGTTTTTTTGACAGTTCTTTTTTTACATTTTTTATTTTCATCGGCTATAGCGCAGCATGCTTAGAAGGCTTAACATGCTGACGCTGAAATTACTACAAGGCTCAGCAATGCTGAGCCTTGTAGTTCTATCAGTGCAGCCATGCTAAGCATTCAAAAGATGCCCTGATTGTGATTTTTTTTTTTTAACATAAAGCGACGGCGATTTTTCAAGGGAAAATCACTGTGCTTTTCTATAGAAAAGCACAGTGATTTACACCTTGAAACATCGATACAAAGCGACGGCGCTTGAAAATCGCGGGTAAAAATCGTCGGTTAGTGAATACCGCAATTTTAACGGAAAAATCGTGGGAAAATCACGGCGAGAACGATCGATTTGAAATCGTTGCAAAAAGCGACTTTAGTAAATATACCTCATGGGAACCACGAGCCTCAATTCCCTTGTGGGAGCTTTGCTGGCTCTCCCGCGATACCAGGAGAACTGCCCCAATTTCAGGAGTCTCCCGGACATTCCGGGAAAGTCGGCAACTATGTAAAATATCTAAATATTGCAATAAAAAAAAGTCACATAGGAAGCAGACATCCTTGGTGACCTCAGGGAACCTTAGAGTACCACGGAACCCTGGTTGAGAATTGCTGCACTAGACTGATGTCATAGTGGACAACTAGTAACTCACCTATTACATCAGAGGGGGTGAATTAGTGAGATTAAGGGAAAACAAAAGGCATGTACGTTTAGTCATGGAGCACGCTAAATAGATTAAAACATAACTTTGATTAGATATGTATACAAAATATATACAAGTCTGAAACTTAGGGGTGTATCCAGAGCTACGGCTGCACAGGGAATTATTTATTATTTATTTATTAACAGGTTTTTATATAGCGCCCACAGATTACGTAGCGGCTCAGCCGTAATTTCCCTGTTTTAGCGGCGTAAGGGCCAGCAGTCGTAACTATAGTTACGGCAGCCGGCTGTTAAGAAAAGGGGGTTCCCCCCTCACCTTTACGCATGCCATATCTCCGCCGTCAAGGTGCAAATAGGCATGCAGATTAGGAAGCCACGTTATGAGCAGCAATTCGACCGTAATGCCGCAGAGATGATCGTAATCGTTTGGGTAGGAATTTCCGCCCGCCAGCTATGATGACAGCCGTACAGACCTCGGGCGCCCGTAGGTCTGGATCAGGCCCTTAGTTCCCACATAAGTTGTGCTAAAATGAAATGTGAAAAAAAAGAGAGAAAAAGTGCTCAAAGATTTAAAAAGAAATCTTTAGTGTCATAAGACGGTGTATGCTGCCTGCTCTCATATGCTCCTAAACAATGTCCTGCTGTAATTGGTAGTGAATTCACATTATCATAAATATTTTGTAAACAAAATAAACCACAAAGTGTAAGGATGATGTTGAGATGAAATAATTGGATGGAATAGAGGGCCGTATGCAGAGTTTTCCGATATGAGCTACTGTGCATGCGCAGTAATTTTGTTCCCACATCTACATTACTTGTTGCAACGTAGATTGCGTTTACGTCTTAAAGACAGCGATACGCAATCTATGTTGCAACAAGTAACGTAGATGTCGTAACAAAATTACTGCGCATGCACAGTAGCTCATATCGGAAAACTCCGGTTGCATATGCAACACGGCCGGAGCTCTGCATACGGCCCATTATGCTTTAGAGCAAAAGCATTTTTTGCCCTCCTTTGTCTCCTCCCCAAATCCCACCACCGCTTTATGGGGGTGCACTAGTGATAAGGGGTGGATATGGGTGCATTTGTGTGTACATAAAGACCGTAAGGGACAGATCCATATTCATGCAAACAGCAAAAAGCGATCAAAGTCTGATACCTCATTACACAATACCCAACCAATAACACTTAATCTAAAAAAAAAACGACACTGACACCTTTATTGGATTTTAAAAAATTGGGACATAAGTTTATTCAAGTCTATTTTAAACTAATTTTGATTGAAAGACTATAAAATTTAGGGTTGAGCACGGTGGCAGATAGCAGGTGAGTGTCACAGCTACAAACAAACATGATAACAGAACGGTTATCAAATAATGGCGCCCCCACCTCCCCCCAATAACCCCGGCTCCACCCTTCATGTGCACACCCCATGTTTAAAACTGAGGAGGCAAACGAGGCTCCGTCATATGACCGACAGCCTAAGATTCTTCGAAGGGTGCGCCTCTGTAACAGACATTTTCCCCAATTTTTTCTTAAAATGCGCCAAGAATAATAAAAAATACAGTGACACAACACCTCTACCGCAAACCTATGCCCCGACTGTGAAAGGAAAAAACAGGTTAATAAAAACTTATCACAAGGGAGGGAGGGAGGGAAAGGCTCTCCAAAATGGGTGACAAACTGACACCCACCCACACCTTATAAAAACAATGTCACATGACCCCCAACCCCCCTTCATTAGACAACCAATCACAACTTGCTCCTTATTTACATATCCCTAGAACATTCCCTAGGAAAAAGGTATTGTGCAATAAGGCCCAGCCTGTCGCTTATGCAGCCTTGCACCTATACAGTGCTCGGCTATCTCTAAGCGATCAAAGTCTGATACCCTACTACACAATACCCAACCAATAACACTTAATCTAATAAAAAACGACACTGACAACTTGACAAACTGACACCCACCCACACCTTATAAAAACAATGTCACATGACCCCCAACCCCCCTTCATTAGACAACCAATCACAACTTGCTCCTTATTTACATATCCCTAGAACATTCCCTAGGAAAAAGGTATTGTGCAATAAGGCCCAGCCTGTCGCTTATGCAGCCTTGCACCTATACAGTGCTCGGCTATCTCTAAGCGATCAAAGTCTGATACCCTACTACACAATACCCAACCAATAACACTTAATCTAATAAAAAACCAGTAAGCAATTCAAAGATATATCCCTGCATGCAAAGAATACAATTAAATTGACTCCCCCTGAAATCAACATGGTTTAGCCCAGGAGTAACTCATTTCAAGCACTTACTTAAGTCTGGATCGAACCCTTTTATCCTGTCCATTATACAAAGAGCTTTTTATGTCAAATATGGTTTTCTTTAGCTTTCTATTATTGTTTTCTCTTATTGTGTTTGTTTTGCATTTATCACACTATTGGAGTCAAGTATTTCTCTTATTAGTAATTCTTACACTCCATTATTTATTGACATTCATATTTCTCTCTCCCAAATAGGGAACACTAATTCAATCATAAAAATGAATAAATGCACAGACGATGAAAGTATAAATAGACTTTTTTTTTATCTGATTGATTCTTGCACTTTGTGTATTGTTGCTGACATTGCCGTAAAATGTCTGTTTTATTGAAAAACTACATTGAAAAGATCATTTCTAAAGAACCCCACAGTAAATTGCTAATCATAAAAAAGAAATAGTTGAAGATGGAGCATTTGCTACAAGAGAACGTTAATTAGAATAAATTAGTGGTTCATGCTTAATGATGTATTAACTGAACTCATTAATGTTGATTATAGGATTTTGTCACATTGTTTTGCCATGACACACTGGATCTGATCCAGAGCTTTCAAGGGGGCAATATCAGTGCTGACATCAGAAAATGAGGGGCCTGGGATACAGCCCGGGGGCCCGCCCCCCTGTGACATCATTGGTAACATCACATAGGGGCGGGGTGCCGCTGACTTGCTTTAACAGCGGGCCAGTGCACAGGGAAGCTACTAAGCAGCAAGTATCAGCGGTATCCTACCTGCTGCTGCAGCGCTATCCCCCCCTGATGGCGGCTCACAGCGACCCCTGGTCCAGATCTCTGTGTGTTTTCCACATACACGGGTGTCTGGAAGTCTGCACAGTAGAGGGGAGAGCTCTCTCATGTCCAGAACCCCAGGGCCTCCATCAGGGGAACACAGCCGGGACTACTGTCCTAGGACCGAAGCTGATACTTGCTGCTGAGAGCTGTTCATTAGACGGCCAATGCGCAGAGAAGACCTTCCCTGTGCACCGGCCCGCTTTTATCGCAGGCTTGTGGTGCCCCGCCCTTTATGTAACGCCATGGATGATGTCACATAGAGGGGTGGGGCCCAGCGGATGTGTCTCAAGCCCCACAGTTTCTGATGGCATCCCTGCAGAGCCCTACATTAACCTCTCCGGGCCGGATTCAGGGATACGTTTCTTTAAAGTACGCAAATATACGCAAGGCCGTTGCAAGGCAACACTTATGACACTCCCCTCACACGGACGGGTTGAGGGTGACGAGTGCCTCGACCACCGTTATCTTTAAGTGTGTATTTCCGTGCGTATAATACTTCCGTACGTGCGTATCTAACTAACCGCGCCCTCACCGTGCCCTCAAATGGTCATTAAATGCCTCCCCCCACCCACTTACACAGATCTTGCACCGGACGAATTATAAACACGGCCCTCCGTACGGATCTCCTCTCGTGAGATTCACAAGTCCGTGCCTACTGGACTGCCATCCGTATAATCAACGTAGATTGCGCAAATTTAGTTACTACGCATGCGCAGTTCATCCGATCCTAAAAATCTCTGAATACAGTCCTCCATGTGGATCTGCATCTGTCCGAACAGATCCGCGTGGGACTTACTGCTACCCAAGGCACTTCATTAACATGCATCATATGCTAGGAGATCTGAAGTGTAACATATGCCGTGCGCATGCGGAGGTGTGACGTTTTAGCCTAACCCTAAGACTCCCTCTCCACAGCATGACCTTAAGACTCCCCTCCCTACAGATTAAGCCTAAGACTCCCTCTCCACAGCATGACCCTAAGACTCCCCTCCCTACAGATTAAGCCTAAGACTACCTTTCCTGCAGCCTAACCCTAAGGGCTTCATTTACTAAGGTCGATGTTGGCCAAATCGCCCAAAGTCCTGGGACTTTAGCTGCTTTTGTCCCATCATTGTATTCACTAAAACCAAAGTCCCGGGACTTTGGGCTTTTTCACAATCAACTCGACCAACATCACTGGAAACTCGCATTCCCGACTTTTGTAATGCAGAAGATATAAAACGGTGGGTTCACTAAATCACCTCTAATGCGGAGGTGCTTAAAAGGGCTTATAAGGGCTTAAAAAAAACTCGCCTCCTGTGTGTGGCACTTTCATAGAAAGCGACACACACTTTAACAGAAAAACACATGTCAACATAGTTGACAAGTGTTTTTCACAATGTAAAAATCATGAGATGCATTATTCTATCACTTATCCTGCCGACGCATATACTACTATAAGGCAAAGCATGACCATGTGTTTGTGGCCACATGGCCATATGGGGCGCCGCTACTAATGACCGTTCTTTCGCTAGAGGGCACAATTTTATAGAAAATATGACGTCATAAACACAAGAGTGCTTACTAGAGCCCACTAATGTATATGACGTCATATTTTCTATAAAAGGGTGCCCTCTAGTGACAGAACGGTGATTAGTAGCGGGGACCCAGAAGTGGGAGAAGGAGGACGTCGTGGCAAGTGCCAGAAGAGGCCGAAGACCAGCTGCAAGCACTGGACCATCCTCTTCAAGCAAGCGGACAAGCATCTTCAATCAACATTACAAGAAGAACTTCAAAGACAGAAGAAACTCCAAGCAAATCATCCCAAGACAGATAACTGCTAAACAGTGAGTCGCTGCTTTTATTTATTATTTTATTACACATTTTAAAAACACACTACACTTTTTTTTTACATTTTTAAACAGTGACCACCATTATAGTGTTCATAAACAGTAAGGGACATATTTTTTTTTACATTTTATTCATGTTTCAGAATGTATTGTTAGGAATGTAATGTTGTAATGTTTATTGGGGGAAATGTTTTATTTTATTAGGGACACATTACACATTACATTGTAGCATTTTATCACGTCAGGCTGCTGCTTACACTACTATAAGGATTAGCATGGCCACAAACACATGGCCATGCTTTGCCTTATAGTAGTATATGCGTCACCAGGATAAGTGATAGGAAAATGCATGCCGATTTTCAAATGGACAATCGCTGTGCTTTTCAATAGAAAAGCATGGTGATTTGTCCATTTTAAAATGGAATTTTCGCGCCAGAGAATGCATCCCAATTATACAAGTAACATCCTATACCAGGAACGCCTCTGTTAAAATACACACTTGTCCTTTGTATTCTATATGAATGCTGCTAGTAAACTATAATAATGAGTGAGTTGGTTCTAAGGGTAATAAAGCATTAGAAACCCAAAGATTTCTATTTTCACGGCTGTTGTTTCATTTTGTTATAATGATTGTTTCTGGGTAAGTGGCATCAGGTGTCAGACTCACTGGCTTTGGATTGTAGTGTGCAGAATTCTCACACATTCTATTACAAGAGATGGCATCAGCTGGCTCCTCTCTCATCTGTACGTGACAGGTTTGTAGGTGATTTAATCAATTCTAATTCAGAAGCCAAATTACACACCTCGTTAATAAGACAGCCATCAGCTCGAGAAAGACTCTTCACCAGGCTCGTCAGATGGTAAAGGGGGTAGCAGATGTGTACGTTTAAGTCTAACAACAATATAAATGGTATAGAGGGATTTATGGTAAATGGGGGGAAAAACTCACCACTACATTCTACATTAGAAATTGAACTTAATATAACAAACATAAGATTTCTGATTTAGTAGTTCAAATGATTTTACTTCTCTCCAGTTTTAGAGTTGAGAGAGTTATAGGTTAAAATCAATGGCAGAATCTTACGGAACTCGGGCCAAATGCCCACCAGATTATGGGTTCTCACTGGGGCCTGGTGCTCACTGGGGCCTCTAGTGGTGAGGAAAGCATAGAACTACAGGCACACTGCTGAA
>WWET01002141.1:46679-57054 GCA_011038615.1 Limnodynastes dumerilii
ACATCGCTGTAGAATGTATGTCGAAAAAAAAATGTCTGCCACAGCTACCTATTAACCCTTAGCATGCTGTGCCACCTAGTACTTTAAGGCAGAGCATGCCCTTGTATTGCAGGGCATGCTTTGTCTTATAGTACACCAAGTGGCAGCATGCAAAGGGTTAACTGCATGCTGCTGCAACCACAGTGTGACCCGCTAACGCATCACTATATAACAGTCCCTCTCTCTCAATAAACGCTTACCTTTCCACTGCTTAATGACTTAAATCTTTCTATGTTTCTATATTACACACTGTCCCTCTGTCTATATTACACACTGTCCTTGCCTAAATATTAACCAGTGTCCCTCCGTTAAGAATAAACTGTCCCTGTCTACGTATAAACCCCTATCCCTCAGTACATTGTAACCTCTGCCGATTACATTAAACAAATTATCCAACAATAAAAAGAACAATTCAATATATGTCCCTCCCTCTATGAATTTGTGTAAAATGTCCCCTTGTGTCACGTTAAGACCTAATATGTCCCCCTGTGGAATAAAATATGTGTCCCTCCGTGTGCGTGTCATAAGTACATGTAAGTGTGACATGTTAAAAAAGAACTCATACCCAAGTTACCATTAACTAAACATTTATCCTCAATGTAATAATCCTTAACTCACTGTTCTGCAGTGTTGATTGAAGTCAGGCTGGATCTTCATCATCTTCTTCTTGCTTCTCCTCTGGCCCGGTCCGCGCTCCTCTGTGTCCTCCGGTGAATGTCTCATTACAGGGCTTATAAAAAAAAAAGACAAAACAACTTGTTACTACTCATATGGGCTGATCTAGAGTCAAACTCAGAAACTCATAATGGGCTGGGTTCAGACTTAAGTAAGTGTTTGAACTTAGTTACTCCTGGGCTAAACCATCTTGCTTTCAGGGGGAGTGAAGGTAATTGTATTCTTTGCATGCAGGGATATATCTTTGAATTGCTTACTGCACACAGATACTGACCAGCGTTACTATCACACTGTTATTTAGACTTGGGATAGGAAACATCACCTCTCAACTGTAATACTGTTTGCAACAGATGAAATATGACTCCCCTGCAATCACCATGGTTTAGCCCAGGAGTAACTCATTTCAAGCACTTACTTAAGTCTGGATCCAGCCCAATGTGTTCCAAAAAACTCAACACAAATAATGGGAGGCCAATACGGCAGAGTTGTAATTAGAAATTTTAGCACCGGGGCAAAAAGGAAAAATGGTGCCCCAGCCTTGAGTTAGTAACTGGTTTAACCTTAAAAATGTATTTACCAGTGCCCATTTAAGATTTGCACCCTAAGTGAATGCCCCTATTCCATACCCCAGATAACGGTCCTGCTATATCCAGAAGCGGTTAGAGTCTGGCTTCCGAAAAAGGGATATTCGAAAGTTACTTTTCGAATGTCCCTTTTCCGATACTTACACTTTTAGAATTTTTTTTATGAATGGGTGAGTATTGCGTTCTGCATAATCACTCATTCACTTTCGGAAAGACCAGATCATTCCGCCGCACCCCCGCTGCTGCTCGTCGGACCGAGGGTACAGGTGAGTAAAGTCTTTCTGCAGGGTTAGGGTCAGGCTGTAGGGGAGGGAGGGTTAGGGTCAGGCTGTAGGAGAGGGAGGGTTAGGGTCAGGCTGGAGGGGAGGGAGGATTAGGATCAGGCTGCAGGAGATGGTTGGTTAGGGTCAGGCTGCAAGTTAGGGAGGGTTAGGGTCAGGCTGCCAGGAAGGAGGGTTAGGGTTAGGGTAGTGAGAGGGGAGGGTTAAGGTAAGAATTAGGGGAAGTAGTGGGGGACTTTTTTTTTACACTTTTCGGAGCACCGAAAGCTTGGTGCTCAATGGATCGATTGCTATGCCTCCTCGAGGCATTTGCAATCGAAATCCCAGTCAGTTCGCAACTGGCTGGGGAGGAATGGCCGATTCGAAAATCGTCCATTCGGACCGGAGCCCCTCAGCCATCCAGAAGTGCACCCAGCTATGGCTCTGTAATCTGAGGCAATCACAGCCGCTGAGTATGGACACCGCACAGTCAAGCACAGTGCAGTTACGTTACCAGTTAGGTTCCCTATTTCTAAATGCAAAAGTGCAGGTTACATAACTGCAATGTAAGGTGGAAATAGTGGTTATGGTTTGTGCAGGACACTACAAATTTACTAAAAATATTCTCACTAATATTAGCTTGAAAATAAATGATATTCCCCAGAGTCTGCAAGCACAGGCAACAGAAAGGATTAAGTTCCCAATCAGCTTTTCCCACAGCTTAGAAACACACACAGCTGCACCACCTAACTGTGATGTTTGTAGTGCTGAAGGAGAATAAAAGGACTGATAGTGGTGGTTGGCAGGGAAACTGATGCCAGCTAGTTTGCTGGTGACTAGAAAGAAGTTATATGTCTAGGGTCGCCTGGTGTCATCCTGAAAAGATTGTGCTTCGTTTTGGAAAGTTTAATGGAATGTCAGCCGCCATGCCCTTTGGCTGGTGCAAATTATTTGCCGTAATCTGTATTTGGGTCTGGAATGGGTTCAGTTGCGATGTGGTTTGCCGGGTCAAAATCTGACTTGCAACAGACTGATTTCCAGTAGTCAGGTGCTGACTGCCGTAACCCTTCGTCAGTCTACACCTAGAAGAGATGGCCCCTGTGCGCGCACAATATTCAAACATCTTGAACATCAAAGGGTAAATTTTATTACCCTAACCATCTACTGCCTGCAAACAAAGTGAGGTTCAAGACAGAACCCCAAAAAAGTGCCATATATTATGCACACTTCAATTATAAAATGTAACTATTATTACATATCAGTAAATTAGTGATCTAAGATGCCAGTGAAAATATAGGAAGTGAATAATTACACAAAATAACTATGTACAAATATCGATGGTTTAACAAAAATCAAATGTTAAAAATGTAAGAGAGGTGTACAGCAAATAGTATTTCATCTCAGTACTCACTTATACCCACTGTGGTTTAATGTTACTATGGACCGGATCCAGAACTACGGCCGCCGAGTATGAGCGGCCGTAAAATGGTGATTGCTAGCTACTGCGCATGCGTAGTAACTATGTACATAATCTACGTAATCTACGTATTGCTTCGGTACGTAGATTGCGTATATGCAGTCTTAAAGACCACATATGCGCAATATACGTCAGGGTTGCCGACTCTCCCGGAATGTCCGGTAGACTCCCGAAATTCGGGCAGTACTCCCGGTATTCTGGGAGAGCCAGCAAATCTCCCGCAAGTGACTTGAGGCCCGTGGTCTCATGGAATGACGCGATTTGCATAAATCGCTCCAGCATGCATCTATAGCTTCCCTCCGGGATCTCCCGGAGGGAAGCTGGTTAAAGTCAACAACCCTGATTCCACGTAACTTAACGTAAATAAAGTTACTACGCATGCACAGTTGATCTGGTCCTTAAAATACGCATGGAACTCCTTGTGAAAACGGTTCTCTGAACACGGCCCTATGTGACTGGAAGGAATGAAGGTTTATAGGCAAAGAGTCTTTCTTTTGGACACAAACGGTATCATTGAGCAGCTCATTCAGGTTATAGTTCAATGCAGGCCATCCATGGCACAGCATTACTGCAGTGAGTCTAATGCTAATCACAGTGAGATGATGCAAATGCTCTAACAGGAGATAAGTACTCCATATAACACACAGTATTATCTTAGCACGGTGGATCATATAAAACAGCTGTATCTGGTGATAAAGAACATCTTATGGTATTGCAGTAAACATCAGTGATGGATACAATAAAATGGTGATTAACCTGTGATATAGAAGGCGGGATAGTTAAAGTGTTCTCTCTTAGGAGACTACCAGATGTATAACATATACGTCCGGTGTTTAGCGTTTTTTCCTACTGCGCATGCGTAGTAAATTTTTTACGTTATCTAGATATATTTTCCTTACGTAGATTGCGTAAATGCAGTCTTTCAGAATTTGCATGAGTAAGTGGCCTGATGTACCTAACGCTGTAATATTAAGGGAAGTTCTGTGATGGGGAACATTCTATACATAAGTTTTACAGTTACAAAGGATAATTGATAGAGACTCTTTTATTGTATTAATAGGTTGTTTAAACTGTTCTTTTTAATTTATTGGATGTTTGAATTGTGCAGGATGCTGCTGGTATGGTATACTGTATATGTATCTTTATCTTTCATTATACTGTATATCTTGTATGAAGTTATTTACAAGATTAAACATAATGTGCAACAAGAAACCCTACAATTTAGTTGTCCAGGGGCCCCCGACAAACCTTAATCTTGCCCTGAATTTATTGTTTGCTTCTTACTGGTTTCACCTCTTACTTCTCTCTTCCCTCACTAATCACCACATGCTTCTCTCCTATCTTGCGAATGGATCTAGGTCACTGCCTCGAAAGGCCCTTTTTCGAAAAGGCCACTTTTTATCAGGCAACAGAAAATGCTGAGTCATCAGGTATTCACATGTAACCTAGCCTTACCCTTAACCCTCCCCTAAACCTAACCATCCGTTTCTAGCAGCTTAACCCTAACCTTCCCTTCAGCCCTAACCTTCCAGTTCTTGAGCCCCTACCCTAACCGTCCATGTCCCACACCCTAACCTTCCCCTTAAGCCCTAAACCTAATCTTCCCCTTAAGCCCTAACCCTCTTTTAACCCTAACCATCCATTTCCCGCAGCCTAACCCTAACCTTTCCTTCAGCCCTAACCTTCCACTTCTTGAGCCTTTAACCTAACCGTCCCACACCATAACCCTAACATTCCCCTTATCCTCTAACCTTAACTCTCTATTCTAGAGACCTTGCCTTAACCTGAACCCGACACAGTTGCTGCACCCTATCGCTATTAGGAGAGAATCAAAATAGGTTCCCGTTTCCAATAGCAACTGTCTATGTATCAAGCATGTTGGCAGTGATACAAGCCGCCATTCAGCTGGCAGCTGTATTTATTGTTGAAAAGGGGCCAACCTGACCAGCAACAATATCCCTTTCTGATAGCTACCTTGCAACTAAAACCACATTGGTTGATAAGGGAGAAATCTCCACTTTTTCTGTTTAGGAAATGTTATTTATGTATTTATTTTTTCAACTATAAATTCATTTTTACATTTATTTATTGTTATTGTCTGGTTATAAAGTTAGATTTTTAACTTGCTGTCTGAATTTCAAATTGTCCAGTCATTGCAATTGAATAAAATATGTGCAATGTTTCCTGATCTGATACTGGTTTAAAAAGGGACAATCAAAATATAAAAGTAATACACAACCTGTTTCAATACTCCCAAGGAGTATCCATTAGAGAGGTTTAATGACACAAGAATCATTACTGCAGACTCTGTTGCTCAACACAACATGGCAGACAAGAAAGGATGGGTATATAATACTACTATGCTGATGAGATTCTGCTGTCTTAGTGGAGAGATGTTTTTTGTGCTCTTAGGGCCTTATTTACTAAAGTCGATTTTATGCAGCGATTTTGCATCATCGGACATCGCCGTGGTTTTGCGTAGATTTTTTCTCAAAAGCGCCGTATTTACTAAAGTGCGCAGAGGGGTGCTTAAAAATCCCCATCGACTTTTACATGGTGAAATCGCCGTGCTTTTCTATTGAAAAGCATGGCGATTATCCCTGTAAAAATTTCCGGCGCTTGTGTAAAAAAAAAGAAAATGGCTACCGCGGCATGTGAAGGGTTAAAAGCAGCAGTCCAGACGATGTGTGAAACAATAAAAAAAACACAGTGACAAACACAACACACAAATATTTACATTACAATAGATTACATAATAACATTAACCAGACATTATGTATCCCGCTCATGTGATGTCTTGCTAGGTGTTCTGGAAGTGTTGATTGAAGTCCTGGGAATGTTGATTGTAGAGCACGTCCTCTTCTGTGCTGCTCCAGTCCCCTCTTGATTGAAGAACGCACTGTATCTTGATTGCTGGTCTCCATTCTGGGCCTCTTCTTCATTTTGACACGCAGTCTTCATACAAGTCCGCAGCCGTCTGTTGCCCCGTCATCCTCCTGCATGCTGTCCCTTCAGTGGTGCTGATGCTAATGAGCATCTGGCCACTAGGGGACCCCTTTTAAAGTGTCTATGATATCATACCCTCTTACGCTGTCGTATAATGCTTGCTACGTACGCTGTGGGTTATGGGTGAGGGGCTGTCCTCTCATTTACGATCATTGTATCTCCGCCATCAAGGTGGAGATATAGATGTAAATGAGTTGATGGGAAGGGAGATGGCCCATTATGACCGCATATGTGATTGTAAAACATAAAACTTAAAACGTAAGTGTCCAGATTTCCTACAGACAGCAGGGAGTGCACGGGGCATGCACTCCCCACTACGATGCCAGCCGTTAGGACCTCGGGCACCCGTACACTAACCAGGGAAGCACAGCAGAACACAGCACACATATACTGGAAACCAGCAGACTGGTACATATAGTAAATATTGTAAATATAGCACAGTACAGTAAATATCACAACAGGTTCCCCGGGAGAGTAAATGTTGGTTTTTCATCATTATAATTTGTGGCAGAGTATCCCTAACAAAATAAACCTGTTTAAACTGTCTAAACTGTCTAAACTGTCAGCTGTGTCATTGTAAAAATAGCGTTTGCCGGAACAGCAAAAACATGCCAATTATAATTATCCTGGATTTAATAAAGTATAATAAATAAATAAAAATATACTAGGACTTCTTGAGGTGACCATTGGGGTAATAGGTTAATAAAGTCATTAGATTAATTTAAGAAAAATCAACCAACATTAATCAAAAAGGAAATACTTTTATTTTCAGTCACATTACTTACAAATTAAATCATTATTAGCCCAAAAGGTAATTTTCTATCAAGTCATCCTACTCTCATTTTCCCTGGGTACACAGCCCAGCAAATAGTTTCATAGTTCATTATCCAGATTTGCATAAAATATCAATATGTAATGAAGCTATTTAATCCATAAATAATTACCAATAAATGTATTGGCTGGGGCATCCTCCAACGGGCTGTGAAGCAAGTAACAGGGTCAGTGACACATCATTGAGCTAATTCAGCCCAAAACACCTATCTGCACTTGTGGGTAAACTGTTTGCAAGGACACTATATAAAAATGGAAATGAAATTCATGACACAGTGTTAGAATGAACTCATGAAGGACAGTTCATGTCAAATCTGATTAGTTTTAAAGGAGATAAATGGCAGACTAATTCTAGGTAATTTAACAGATAGGCTACATTAGAATTAAAAATAAAGATAGAAACATATTTTGATTGCAGTTTGTTTAAGGCAATGAGGACCCTTGACTCTATTTGATCCCCAGTTTTTTTTGTTTTTTTATAAATTTAGTTTATTTTTTAGGCATACCCCAAGCAGGGGCGTTTTAAGAAGTGAGGAGGCCCTTGTGCAGGATTTGCACATGGCACCCCCCTCCCCTAACCTGAGACAGGACTTTTCCTATTCACGGGCCGAAAAGGGGCAGGGCTTACAGTGCTGTTAAGCCACGCCCCTTTTCAGCCCGCAACTCAGGACAGTCCCACTGCAGGGGAAGGCGGACTAATTTGGCATCTATTTCTTCCCTCCGTAATATCTTAGAGGGACAAAATAGATGCTGAATGGCCCCCTTCCCCTGCCAACCCAGGGTGCAGGATGCATGCCACAGGGCCCCCTGTTCTGAGGAGCCCATTATAGATACGCCTATGACCTCAAGCACGATTAGATTGTTCCATTCTATAAGCCTTTACTACTACCTCTGGACCTGATCCAGACTCCTGCACGCTTTCTGTGTGTTCTCTCTCTCTTTCTCTCTCTATCTGCTTCCTGTTACACGCTGCCAACTTCTTCTAATCTGCACCGCTGTCTTTCCAGCTCCTTCTACTATTGACACATCTTTCAGCCCGCTTCAAAGTAACTTTTTCGTCTCTCCACCATTAATACTCTCTCTCTCTCTCCAAATCTGCTTTAATGTAACACCCGCTCTCTACCACCACTGCTGCCAACTGCCCACTAACGGTCTCTGCCTATGCACTTCTCTTACCCCTAGATCTTTCCAGAAGACCGCCTCGTGCTACTCAGCCCCAGCTCCTCCACAGCCCATGGCAAAATATGTACCCCACTCTCTTAACCCTCCAAGGGGCACCACACACTTACACACCCTGCATGCGAAACTGGGCTATCTTTATTAAATCTGGATCCGGTCCCCTGATGGGAGGTTATTCCATTTATTGACTACTCGTAAGTGTAACTTGTAAGTGCTTCTTTTGTGTTCTAATACTTCTCTTACTGTCATACCTTTCTTCTCCTCTCTTCTCTGCTCCAAACTATACATGTTTGGTATTTTTTCTATCTATTTTGTGACACAGGACATGGACCGTTTTAGTTGCTCTTCTTTGCACAGTCTCTAACACAGTATTCTAGGTGAGACCGAACGAATGACTTAAAGTTGTATTACTACTTCTCTCTTTATCCACCACCCTAAACCTGCTACCATTCAGTGTTATTGCTTCCTTTGTGTTCTAAAAGTTCTCTTACTGTGAAGGAAGCCACCTTACTGTACCTTTGATATATTTGAAAGTTAATATCATATCCCCTTGTCCCTTCTCTGGTCCAAGCAATACAACTTCCTTTAGTCTTTCTTTGTATGTTGTGCGACACTCTTCTTTGCACGAACTCTAATGTATTTATGTCCATCTAGAGATATGACCTCCAGAGCTGAACACAGTATTCCAGGTGAGGCGGCACCAATGATCTATAAAGTGACATTACTACTTCTTTCTTCTCCTACTATTTCCTCTCACTATACAACCAAGCATCTGACTTGCCTTTCTCATTGCTTTGTTACATTGCTTGTCTGCCTTTAAGTCACATGAAATTATGACACCTTTTACTTCTGAGTAGTGACATAAAAACATAGAATGTGAGGACATATAAGAGCCAATGCACCATATAGTCTGCCCAATTTAGTGCCATGAGACTGTCGGGCCTGGCAACAGATGGAAGGGGGGGCAGCTATGACAGCCCCAAGGTTCAGAAGGACCCCTGAAACACACTATTGAGGAGGGATTGGGCCCCCAAATACATGAGTGTACCGGGCCACTTAACTCGAATCACTTGGGCTAGATTTACTAAGCTGCAGGAAAAAAAAAAATGATAGATAGATAGATAGATAGATAGATAGATAGATAGATAGATATGAAATAAATAAATAAATAAATAGATATTACAATAAGATGTTATGCTTCATATTAATTTTGCTCCATGTTCTGTTTTTATAAATTTAATTATTCCCATGTACTAAGCTGCGGGAAAGAAAAAGCGGAGATGTTGCCCATAGCAACCAATCAGAATCTAGCTCCTACTTTGTTATTACATACTAGAAAATGTCTGCTAGAATTTGATTGGCATGCTATGGGCAACATCTCCACTTTTCCTTCCTGCAGCATAGTAAATCTGGCCCCTGGTCTTTGTTATAACACTATGTTTGTCAGTAACACTATATACAGATTCCCAGGTCTGGAGACTAGATTGAGTGTAGCCCAAGGAAGGGGGAGACTCAGGGCAGCTGCCCACCCTGCACCCAGGGAGGATACCGTGCCATGCCTCAAAGGCATTGATAAAGTGCCTAACCTTAATATACAGGAACCCACCACAACCGCCAAAGCCTGTAGTCATTGGGTCTTTAGGTCTCCCTTTTGGCGGTCTACAGTTTAAATCTTATTGCCCACTTTGGAGCATTGCGGCTAAACATTGCAAACCACAACCCAAAACCTTGTTACATTCATGTAATAAAGACAAGAAAGGATAACAAAGGATCAATTTTATTCATATTCACCCAATTTCAACAAAACTCTGCTGGTGCGGACCATACTCCATTGAAAACAGCGAGAGATTTACTGTATTTATTTATGGGCATTTCCCTATCACTACGAGACTGCTGGCAGCCACTATTGCAGGAATAATTGCAGAGTCTATTTGTATTATTTATTTACAAATGAGAAAGCGGAACAGCAACGCTGGGTGGATGCAGTTAATAGCCTAATAAAACATAAAGTTATTTACTGGGATAGCGGATCTCTGTGTTAAAAAAAAGAAAATAGTAGGACAAAGCCAAAATAGTTCTTCCTGAGCCAATACGAAGTGCAGAACTGTTTTCTATTGACTGAGTGAATTTCCAAGATAGATAGATAGATAGATATTAGATAGATAGATATTAGATAGATATTAGACAGACAGACAGACAGACATAGATAGATAGATAGATAGATAGATAGATAGATAGATAGATATGAGATAGATAGATAGATAGATAGATAGATAGATAGATAGATAGATAGATATGAAATAAATAGATAACTGAATTCATAG
>WWET01002141.1:57610-68022 GCA_011038615.1 Limnodynastes dumerilii
GGAATTAGTAGCAGAAAGAGGGAAGTAGTAATGCCCCTTTAAGTAGTAATGCCCGTATCATTGGTACGCCCTCACCTAGAATACTGTGTTCAGTTCTGGAGGCCATATCTCCAGAAAGACAAATACATTAGAGACTTTGCAAAGAAGAGCAACTAAAATGGTCCATGGCCATTGGATCAAATCATACCAAGAAAGGCTAGAGGAACTAAACATGTATAGCTTGGAGCAGAGAAGGGAGAGGGGGGACATGATAGCAGCTTTCAAATACATCAAGGGTTGTGACCAGCTAGAGGAGGGACCATTTTTCAAAAGAAAAGGTGTAATAGAACACGAGGGCATGGATATAAACTGGAGGGCGGTAGATTCAAAGGAAATGTGCGGAAAAATTACTTCACTGAAAGGGTGATAGATAAATGGAATATTCTCCCGTCTGAGGTGGTTGAGGCCAATACAGTAGAACAATTTAAACATGGTTGGGATAAATATAAGGGTATCCTAAATTGTAACCCCAATTGAGGGTAAATAGGGTCTAGGGTCAGTATAGTTTTCAATAAACAAATGGGCAGACTAGATGGGCCATGTGGCTCTTATCTGCCGTCACTTTCTATGTTTCTATGTTTCTATGTTTCTCAAATAGTCATATAAAACATACATTTTATTTGTGAATTAGCCACCTCTGTCTTTACCAATGGTAATATTTTCAACTGCCTGCTAGACATTTGAGTGCTCTACACTGCTGTGTATCTAATCCTTTGCATGCAACTTTGTAGCGACTGAATATCTAATCTATTTCCTAGCAGTGTAATTATATTATTGTGGCTGGTATTTTTAATACTATGTAATATTCTCGTCTACACTGATCGCTTTTAAAGAGATGTATGTTAATTCACAAATAAAATGTATTTTTATATGACTATTTGAGGACATTTCTATAATTAATAAAATACACCTTGGTAGTGGTATTATTAACTCAAGTTTATCTTGAGTATTTGTGTGTTTAGTCTGTGTATTATTGGCAGGCTGGCGCTGAACACCCTAGCAATGGCCCGTTTTTAAACCATCAGCTTTCTGAAAGCCAAAGGTATGGAGCTGGGGATGAGCACGCAGATAGTTTGGAAATATAAGTCATCTTAAGCCAGAATATGCTCTGAGCCATTATCAGACTCATGTTGTGACGAATACGAAAGAGCATCTAAAAGAAGATGATGGACCAGATTCAGAATGAAGAACGTCTGGTAACTTACGCAGGCAAAATGCGTAAGTGGAGTGATTTCTATTCAGGGTGCATGTGCAGACCATGGAGATACGAAGCGTAATTGGAAAGATGCTCAAGTAATTTCCGCACGTCAAAAAATCCGCACGCACATAAAAGATCGAACGGATTATTAATAAGTAGGCGTCAATCGGAATGTAAATTACAAAAAATGGGTGTGGTAATGCAGTAGACGTGCGGATCTATATGCGAACGTTTAACTTCCGTCACATATACGCACGCTAATGATAAGGCTGCTTTCACAACACGGAAGTGTTCCGAAATGTATTCATTTTGCAAAAAGTACGTATTTTGTATGAACGTACGGATCTATTACGAACGCACGGAAAACACTCTTAATTCTGAATCCGGTCCGATGTTAGGAAGATGGTCTTAATATTGCTTACAATAATGTCTACGAACTATGATTCCAAAGTCTCTACATTTATCACATAGGCCCGGCTCCAGACCTAAGAATGCACAGTGCCCATAAGTTTCTGCACCAGTGGCTTATGTACTATGGACCGTATTCAGAGATCCATTTTCACACGAAGTTGTGCGTATATTTAGGTATGTTTTAACTACACATGCGTAGTAACTTTACATTAGTTATGTAGAATATACGCACATAAGTGCTTTAGGCACGGACATGTGAATCGCACTTGGGGACATACGTACAAAGGGGCAGGGTAGATTTACGTACTTGAAATTTTTCATAAAAAGTGGGTGGGGGGAGGCATTTAAATAAAACCATGAGGGCGCGACTATAAAGAATCGCACTCACGCAAGACATATACGCTTATAAGTACAAACGTAAAGAACAGAGTGGTCTATGGAGGTGTAAGTCTACGATTGCACTGCCGGGAGAGGGGAGTGTCGGTGGGTGTTGATGGGTGTGGCCTTGCTTCATGCATGCGTATAATTGCGTACTTTTAAAAAACAGATCTCTGAATACGGCCCTATAATCCTAGATTCTGTACGGGCAAGGGTACTGCATTTCCCATGCACTCCCCTCACATGGACAGAGCCTCTGTGCCCAGAACCCTACCTACACTTTTATGCACACGCCCCATTCGTAATGAAGGATCGTATGAAAGGGCTTAGTCAGGCCCTTTCTGTATGATTTAAATACCTTACTGTAATGGGTTGTGTTAATTTAGGAACTGCAGACAGTGATCAGCATCAAGGTGGCTTTATTTTCAGCAGAGTCCAAATCTTAAATGCAGAAAACAAAGGCAAATGCAAAAAGTAAAGTCCAAATTCACTCACAACATCACAGCAAAAAGAAATGTATACAGCTTTAACAGGTCAGGTGTCAGGTTACAGGCTTAAGGATTCACCTGGATCATGAAGCAACAAACTATGCTCCTTTGGCTGGACATTAATCATTAGGACTGAGGGGTTGAGTTTCCTTCAGACTTCCAGGAGATAAACCCCTTTCAGACCATGTGGCTGTTTCTCACCCTGTCGCACTCACGCCCCCCACATGTGTACACTCTGTCTTTCATCACAACTCGCTTTTGGAGAGTGTCAAAGCACAGAATTCAGCATTGATAGGACTGTGTTCCGATGCGTCACATAGGGTACTTACGCATTCGGAATGTGAAAATACCCTGTCATATGTAATTCTGATTCCGGTCCATGTATCCTAAGTTTATTTATATCTTGAAGTCATTATTATAAGGTTCACAATGTTATACCTCATCTTACTTGTTTGTTGTTTTTAGGGGCAACTCAGACAACACAGACTTTACAGGACTGGCGATGAATATTACTGGAGCAGATACAGAGTTCTGAACGCAACGCTAGCTGAAATCACTGCTGTATCCAGCCTACGGCGCAAGTGCATGAGAAGCCACGCCCCTCACTCACAAAGAGTCTCAAACCCAGGTCCCTACCATAAAACTTCCAATCCTTCCTCATTTAAAAGGAGTATGGATTAGGAGTCTGAATAGGTCAGCATGCGTGAGACACGCCCATACTGTATGCTTTACATACCAAACCCCTCCCCGTAATGCTCTAGCGTTGGATTAAAATTCCTGAAGTTTGGATTGTGTGGGTTCAGACAAGCATTAGTGGCACTTGCGGCGTAAATGCAGAAATCAGACTTATTCCGATCCTAATTTTTTAATAACATCCATCTGGATCCAGTACCATGTTTCTCTAAATAACGTAGGCAACTCTGCCTGTTTTGCACTTACACAAATAGGGACCTACAACCATAAAAGATTTCTGCCTAGATACAGAGGGCTGCCATCAAGGGGGTCCCAGGCCCGGTGAGAGAGTAGGTGGGCCCGCCAATACTCACCTTAGCTCTCCAGAAGGAGGTATCAGCAGTAGGAGACAGATTAATCACTATCACCTGTCTCCTGCCACTGATACCTGCTGCTGTACCAGGCTGTACAACAGCGGGCTGATGCACAGGGGAGACTTCTTATAAACATGCTTTCCTTGTGCACCGGCCCGCTGTGAATCATTCCTACAGGACCGCAGTGCTCCAGCTATGTGTGACATCATGGTGCAATCGACGATCAGAAAAGGTACATACAGATAGACATTTTATGCTTCAAATAAGCCCCGTCCTAAATGTTATGTTCATTTATCTTACCGTATACACACTGAACAAAACAAAATAATTTCATTTAAGTTGTTAACTACAAAAGGGGTATTGCAATTACTACCACATACCACTAGGGGAGCTAGAGATGACAAGGAAATGTTATAACACAATGCCAAAACGTAAGCGATTTATATCTTTTTACAGTAGTAAGGAAAGTCAAGCAAGAAAACAAAATATATTTTTATAAAAGAACCCAGCAGCATCCTATGAAGTGACCACACTGTATTGTAATCTGCAAGTGATAAACATTCATCACAAACAAGTGTTATGTCCCAAATTGAAGTATTATTTTATGGTGTTCTTGATGCCTTACGAGATAGGAAAATGTTTTGTTCAACCAAGTGAGCCTTATAATTGCTTATCTTACAAGCTGATAAGCTGCAGATTGAATTCTCTATAGAAAATAAATCAATTGTTCCAGTCTTTCGGAAGAAAGCACTGCAGAGAAAACTTTTGCTTTGCACCTACAAACTTTCATTCCGGAACACAACCAGGTTAATATTTTATGCGCAGCATTTCATGGTTGATGCAAAGCTGCTGTTACTTCAGCCTACATTGCACCTTGTTTTGACGTGTGGAAGCTTCATAGTAAATACCCAAAGACAGTAAAGAGAAATCAAATCATGTCTAAATTCACTAAAAATGAACATCAACAGTCTTTTCTGCAGAATACAACTTGCTACACATTTAAAGGGTGAGCTTAAGTATTATTGAATGATAATAGACAGTGCAGCAAACTCTGTGAATGAAGTAAATAAAATAGTTGTAATGAATGTTTTGAGAGCTGTTTTATGAATGGAATCTACTGTCATTTATTATATAAACTATGGACAGGGATTGAGAGTAAGGAAATACTTTAAATTGGAGAAATTTTACTACATCTCCATTGTTACAGTCAGGGGGCAAGATTTACTAATCTGCAGGTTTGGAAAAGTGGAGTTGTTGCCTATACCAACCAATCAGATTCTAGCTCTCACTTACTAGAAAATGGCAGCTAAAATCTGATTGGTTGCTATGGGCAAGATCTCTACTTTTCCAAATCTGCAGGGCCGCCATCAGGGGGAGTACAGCTGGGATTACTGTCCTGTCCCATGCCTGGAGCTGATGGGGGCCCGTCATCATCAGCAGGCCAATGCGTAGGGAAGAATTCTGCGCACCGGCAAGCTGTTAACGCAGATACGCGGGGCCATGTGGCGTCACCGATGATGGTGAGGTGGATGCCATTGGGAGACAATAGCTCCCAAATGTCCTGATTCTGTTGCTATTGGACTTAACGTGTAAATCCACTGCCTGCATTGTGTGTTTCCTATCCAGAGCTGAGGCTTTTGCAGTTCTGGATAGGATGTACTGAAACATTACATGCATTTGCAACATGTAAACAGAATTAATAGCAGCAGCCTATACGTTTGCTTGTTTCAAATAGATTTTATAATGGAGTCATTTAGTTTTACATATAAATATAAAATAAAATGCAATATACAACCATTGCAATTGTAACATTAAACAGTAATTAAGCAACAGAAATGAAGTACTGTGGGTTATTTTTCTTTTTTTCTTCTTCTAGTTTTAACACCTAGATCCGGTCTGGCCAACCTGTGGCTGTCCAGGTGTTGTGAAACTATGAATCCCAACATGCTTTAACTGCAAAAGCAAAGTGGATACCTCACGAAGTATGCTGGTATTTGTAGTTTCACAGCACCTGGAGAGCCACAGGTTGCCCAGGCCTTACCTAGATAATGTGCATTGCACTGATGTAGAAATACAATAGACACAGGCAGGGCCGGCATCAGGGGGGGCAGCCGGGACTACTGTCCCAGGCCCAGACCTGATGGGGGCCCGCTGATACTTACCTAGCTCTGTAGCAGCAGGTATCAGCGGTATCCTACCATCGATACTTGCTGCTCAGTGCTATTTAGTAGCTTTGCTATGCTCAGGGAAATTTCTCACCAATGACGTCACCTAGGGGGCGGGGCCCTGCGGCTGGGTCCCTGGCCCCACATTTGAAGACGGCGGCCCTGGACACAGGTGTTGACACTATAAGGAATATAGATGAAGGGTTCAGGAGGAGGGAGAGGGTCGTCGTCGCCTGATTAGGCTTACTCATGGTAAAACACTTTATGGTTGTCGTTGCTGCATTAACCACAGTGACAACCAAAAATGGATCCTCCTTTCTGTAGAAGTAGTGGGTGATACGCCCCATATGGGCCGCGTCCCAGATTGATTTAGATGCGTCCTTAGATGAAGCAGTGTAAAGTAGGCGTTCGTAGGAAATGTAAATTTTTGACACTCAACCGGTACCCCCATAAATCATTATACCCTATCACATCACACCATGGAAAATAACAATGTTAGAAAAAAAAACCAACTTGTTAAGCAAATAAAGCAAATACAGCACCTTTGCCTTACAACATTCAGCTAATGAAGTTGTAAAATCGGATGGGTTGCTTGCCTATCTATGCCCATCTGCTTGGTTGAAAGGTGGGTACCACCAACTCCTCTTATGTCTTCCAAAATGTATTCTTTAAATCCAGATACTTTCTGTATCACCCATCTAGATAGATTTCTATTTTTTATTGTCTCTTTTCCAGTTGGATTAATATTTTGTATGTACAGAAAAAACTCGCTGGGAGAAAAAATGTAGTTCGTACAATGGTCATCATTTCCTAATCCTCCATTTCCTGTAGCCTAACCCTATCCTTCCTCTTCTTCAGCCCTATTACTATTATTATTATTATTATTATTGTTTATTTCTAAGGCGACACAACGTGTCCGCAGCGCCGTACAAAATACAACAAAATACAGCAGAGAAATACAGGGTAGGGATGGACAGCAAAGTACATGTTAAAATACAATATAAATATGAAAATGAGCACAGAACGTAAGGCAAAACACGAGATGTCAAGCTTGGAAGATCAGGGATCAGGGGATAGAGCGCAGTGAGAGGTTGAGGGGGAGCCACCAGGTGGGGACGGGGTGAAAGGGTAGCAGAGGGGGATAAGAGGGTATAATGTCAGAGGGGAGTGGGAGAGTGAACAACACTAGGATGGAGAGCCCTGGTCATGTGAGCTTACACACTAAGTGGGAGGGAAGAACTTACAGAAGACATAAGGAAAGGGAAGGACATGGACTGCTGGTGTGAGCGGATAAGAGGGGAAGAAGGAAAGAAGAGAAGGGATAGATAAAAGATGCAGTGTAAATGTTAGGTGGAGAAGGGGTAGGCTAGCCTGAACAGGTGCATTTTGAGTGCACGCTTGAAGAACTGCAATGTGGGGGAGAGTCTGACTGAAGAAGGGAGGTCATTCCAGTTCAGAGGTGCAGCATGGGAGAAGTCCTGGATACGGGCGTGAGATGTAGTGATCAGTAAATAGGTCAGACAGCTCCGGTTAGCAGAACGGAGAGGGCGGGAAGGGGTGTGCATGTTGATGAGGGAAGAGAGGTAGGGAGCAGTGGATGAGGAGATTTCCTTAAAGTTGAGGTTAAGGAGTTTAAAGAGAGGTCTGAAGCGGACAGGAATCCAGTGGAGGGTTTGACATAAAGGAGAGGCCGTGTGAGAGGAAGATGAGCCTGAAAGCAGCACTGAGTGTAGATTGAAGGGGGGGCCCTAATGCTCCATTCCCTGCAGCCTAACCCTAATTGTACATGAGCCACAGCCTATCCCTAACCCTCCATGCCCCACAGCCTAACCCTAAACTTCTCCTTTTACCTCCACAACTGGCGCAGCCTTTTCCTATTGGGAAGAGGGAAAAAGGTTACTGTTGATACAGATGGTGACTGTTCGAAATATGGCCTCTTAGACTGGCAACCACGTCCCAGGGTGAAAGTGATTAAACTGAAAATCCGAAGTTGAAAAATTTTTCTGTGACTTTTTTTCTTTAGTCAAATTTCATACTCTGCTGAAGTCCAAAGAACAAATCGTCACATTTTTGCAACTTCTTTGTTAAATAGCAGCATTGCACATTCAATAACACATTTGCTGTTCAGTCTCCATTACCTCCTTTTAACATAACATTTCTTATGCATCATAATATTTTTATATGGTATAAAAGCAATTTAGGAGAATGATTGCATTAAGTTTATAATCCCTGACAAGAGCAACATGTCCCATTTTCAGATTGTTCCACAAATGTCAGCTTCAGTAACGTTTCAGCCGTCTTTCTGGAATCGCTTGAGTTACATCCTCTATTAGAGTGTTTGCCTCAATGTAATACCACGGGGAAATTAACATTTGTTTAAACAGAGCGTAGTTAAAATTTATATTAACACACATACCACGATTAGTGCTGTGTTTCCAGTGACATCTGTTATAGCGTTAGCTAACAGAGTCATCATTATGCATTACCCAAGCTGTCGCTGTAGGAAAGATCGGCTTCTGATCTGTTTAGGGGTTAGGGCCTATGTTGTGACACTACAAACGCCAGAATGCTGAAATAACATAAGCATAACTGATACCTGGCAATGCATTATGGGATGTGTAGTTTCACAACACAATAGGCCAGGGCTGTAATTAGGGGTGTGCAATAGGGGTGCCTGCCCAAGGTGCAAAGTTTAAAGGGGCGCCAGTAAGCTACTATTTAAGGTTAAATTAGTTTGCAATCCATGGTCAGGAGCGCCATTTTTCTTTGACGGCTCTGCTATAAGTGCTAACTTTCCTGGAAGACTCCCAAATTTAGACCAGTACTTCCAGACTCCACCCTCCTGTACATGACCTGTATCAGGCTGGATGGCATGATTCCTATGATCAAGCCCCTCAACAGCTCACAGCATTATGCCAAGTAGCATTGCCAGACCCTCTAACATGACCCCTTCCATTAGGTGCACAATACTCCGCCCCTGATCTTCCAATTGTCACTCACCTGGTTTTAATGAATTAACTGATGTTTGAAAAACATTTTTCCCTTCAGCACAAGTGGATACCATAGTAACTGATTATTGGAATCCCAGGAACCTGTTTTGAGTGGAATGGGTCATGTTAAAGGGTAAATCATACCAGTAAACATGATTATACGATAATCCTAAACAAAAAAAAAACCAACTTTATTTTTCATGCTTATAGCCATTGTAATTCTCCCAGTTCACAATGAGAATCCCGAAAACGGGATGAAACAAGCCACGCCCTAGTTCCACACAAACTCCACCCAGTTCTGCCCACAAATGACCATATTTGGTAAAAACACGCTCCATTTTCAAATAAACCCCAACAACACAATAGTCTGTGTGCATGTTTATGTCACAAACAGTAGTATTCTAGTTGACATTATTTTGGTGCACAATAATATCCCTGGTTCATGCTAAATTAAGCCCCCTCCCATAGATCACAAAAATTACCCTCTGCATCTCCAGTTCACACTAACTAAACCCCCTCAACCTCCAGTTTTAACAAAATTACCCTCCCACATGGGTATATTTAAATAGGTCGATTTTGCTAAACTCTCGGGACTTCGCAGGCAATTATGCAGTCACTGTATTCACTAAAGGAAAAGTCCAGGGACTTTAGCCTTTAGCAAAATCAACCTGACAAACATCGCTGGACAGAAATCATCCAGATGTTTGCCATTAAAAAAATATAAAAATCGCCGTATTCACTAAAGGTGATTTGTCTAAATCGCCTTTAGATCGTCGCCAAATCGTTGAAAAAAAATTCGCCTTTTGTGTGGGGCGCTTTCAATGAAAGTGCCACACACCGTACATGAAAAACACATGTCAATATATTTGACATGTGTTTTTCTCTTTACAAAATGCAAGCGCAGCATGTCTAGAATGCTTAGCATGGCTGCTCTGATAGAACTACAAGGCTCAGCATTGCTGAGCCTTGTAGTAATATCAGCATCAGCATGTTAAGCCTTCTAAACATGCTGCGCTGTCTCCGATGCAGAAAAAAAATACAGTGTGTAATAAACATACAGTAATACATTAATATACATGTGTGGCTAAAATATACATTTACACTGCATAATAATACCCACTACTGTGTAAAATTACCCCTGGTGGCCACCGTGCTTTTATACTAAATGTGTTGTAATGTACTGTGTGTTGCATAAATGAAATAAAAAATTTACAGACTCACCGTTTAGCTGTCATCATTCTTGGGAATAGTTGCTTGGAATTTTTTTCTTCTCTGCAGGTCATCTTCTCCAGTTGCTTGAAGAATGTTGTCTAGTTGATAGAAGATGCTGATCCGGTCCTCTCTTCTGCTCTTCGGCCTCTTCCGGCACTTGCCCCGGCAACAGGCTCCTTCCTCTTCTTCAGCGCAGCTCCTAATGACCATTCGGACACTAGAGAGCACCCTTTTATAGAAAATATTACATTAGGGGGCTCTAGTGTTTATGACATCATAATTACTATAAAAGGCTGCCCTCTAGTGACCGAATGGTCATTAGTAGCGGCGCCCATGAAGAGGAAGGAGCCTGTTGCTGGGACAAGTGCCGGAAGAGGCCGAAGAGCAGAAGAGAGGACCGGATCAGCATCTTCTATCAACCGGACAACATTCTTCAAGCAACTGGAGAAGATGACATGCAGAGAAGAAAAATACTCCAAGCAACT
>WWET01002141.1:75338-97542 GCA_011038615.1 Limnodynastes dumerilii
TGGGTACAAATGGTACTTTGAGTGTTTAAGATTGCCTACCCCTGCTCTAGACTTTTGAACAGTTTGTAATCCAGATGCAAGCGCTTGTGTGAGGTATGATAATATTAGAGTATAGGTGTTCCCTATGGACGCTGCCTTATCCAGACTTCCGATTTGTACCTGTTTTAGGTGAGGACGAATTGAAATATTAATATTAAGATAGAAGTCTGGGCTCGTATAAAAAATGCTGGAATTAGGAGAAATCCAGAAGTGGATCTCCACAAGCAGTGCCAACGGAAGTCTGGATTCAGTCCATTATAACCAATTCCACCCGCGCAGATGGATGACGCATTTTGAGTTTTCCGATTCTAGCATGCAGATGTTCACAGAAGTCTGGATGAGTATGTAAAGAGAGGGAACGTCTATACTATCAAGAGAGAACAACCTACTCAAAAACCCAACCATGTTATATGTACCAGCTGCTTTGTTGGAAGTGGCATTACTCTTAAGTTTAGATTGGTCAGAATATGCCCTTTTAGGTTATGTGAAATGGCAGTGCAAAAAATGTGATCTCTGGAAGTGGCCCAATGTTAATATCATGCCTCATATTGTTGACATGTTCATATTGCTATTGTTTGGGAAGACCATAAAAGGTGACAGAGCAACACAATGCAATGCAATTCACTGAACCACACCCCATAAATATTTACACTTGTATTAAATAAAAATGTAATAATTACGAACATGATTCGAACATGATTAGATCCTTTAGGAAACGTTTCTGAGGCTTCCACAAATGCTGGTCATGTATCTGCATTGTAACCACTATGATTTGCTCAAATGGACTACCTAAATGTTAGTTTTCCTATGCAAGCACACAGACATTCATATGTGAGTATGCATGTCTGAGTGGGTTAGCAGAGATGGAGATCATCAATTCTGTACATTGACTAAGGTAGAGTGACCACTTTTGCCCAGATCCTCTGACAAGGGAAACATTCCACTAAGCTCTGGAAGTGTCGGAATGTGTTCCTGTTAGTTAGTACTGAAGTCCAGCCATTCATGCTCTTTTAATGTCTTGACATTAATTTCAACTCAAAAAAATGTACTGTATATAAAAAACAATAAGAGACATCTATTCATCTATTCTGCTTTTTCATACCATACAAATCATCAACATAAAACCTGTGAAAATAATATTACGCCACACTAAGAATTTTCTTGTTGTATCCATTTTCGCCACCAGGGAGCACTGTTTCTCCATCACACATTTGTAAGTCTGCGTACTCTTCTTTTCCATAATTAATGCATCCAACCATTGTTCACCATAGTCTGCTGAGATCTAACACACACAGGCAACCATATATCACTTCTGTATTTAAACATATTGCATCTTCATTCTGGAAATTATATATTTGCTCATTTACTTGGCGAATACTTAGCACAGGGCACTTAGCAACAGCATAATTCCCCAAAAAATAAAGTAAAATAAAAAATAAAAAAATACATTATTTCTAGTGAATTCCAAGATGATATTTGCAATTTATAGCACTCATCTTCTTCCAAGTTGTCTAGAAGAACATGATGGGAATGTAAAAATAGAGATATGTCCCTGGCACTGAACAGTATATCAAAATAGGCAGGTGCAAAGGGAGGTAAAAAATCAGAGACCAGGAGATGAAAGCTTAAATGTGAGAGTGTTGTAGAGGGCAGAATGACATGATTTAATAGCCATCAGACATTTGGCTAGTACATATTTGCATTTATTTTTATTTTTTTTCCATTTGTAAACTACTAATTGTTTCACTCTCAAGCTGTTTAAGGTTGGCGAGAGGCAGAAATACCTAATGCATTTCCTACTACTTTATTCTGCAATGCTGTTCTTTAACCCCTTTGCTGGTATAAGAGGATTTATTTTTAACAGGAAAACGAATGTAAAAAAAATATATATAGTAATATTTTAATAAGTTTACATCTTAAAGCTGTACTTGTAACTTTTTTTTATGTCTCTTAGTACATAAAGGGTTCTTCTCAATGAATTAAAAAAAAAGATGGTTTATGGCATTTCAACAAGTGTATTTTAGTTTGCATTTTTTTTAAAAGCTATTACCCAGCATGTGGTTTTATATTTTTCAGCCCCCTTTTGCCTGGTTTTGTCTTTTAGGAACAAAGAAAAGTAGTAGACGGCGCTGATGAGATGGTTTGATCAGATATTAAATTAGAAAAATGAATACCTTGTGATGGTTGATAAATAAAGTTAAGTAAAACACCAGTGCATTAACAAATAAATATTTAAATGAAGTAAAAATAGTTAGTTATAAGTAACAAGCAAACTAAGTTATATCATAAAAAGTTGATAATATACCATGTAGTTAGTTATTAAAATACTGTGTCACAGATGTAAGGTAAAGATATTGTAGTTCAATAATTGTAATGGTCACACTAATCTTCAGGGTGAAATAATGGCATGAGGGGAATAGTAGGTCAGTTCCTATAGTTAGAGTTTCCAAATAATGGGAATATTCCGTCAAATGTAGGAGCAACAATAAATATAGGGAAATACTTGCATAGGGACATTACCCAACTCCGTTGGACGATGACAGTCTCAATCCCTGTAATGTGTGTTCCACGTGTATAGAGAGTTAGTGTCAGGTGGCCAGCCCAGCACTATAGCGGCTCCTAGTGTACAGGGTTGGAAGATGATAGTGCACACTGCCTCTCACGCAGTTATATAGCACCTTGTAAAAGCGATTCCCCTCTGGTCAGTGAACGCAGATGAAATCCAGTAGTCTTAGCTATGTCGTGTCATGGATCATATAGACATCAGCATCTGGGACAACAGTGATAAAACAGCAAACAACGCGTTTCGTGTCTGCCAGGACACTTTCTCAAGCTGGGAATGTGTCTCAGAGTCCCTCCTTTATATCAGAGTACTAATTAATTATACCAGCACCTGTCCAGTGTCAGCTGGTAGGTTTAAAGGTGATATAGAACATTTTTTATTTTAAACAATTAAATAAATAAATAAATAAATAAATTGAATTAAATTACTTTCTATGTTTCTATGTTTCTATGTATGTTTCTATGTAATAGACAGCTCTGATGAGATGGTTTCAGATATTAAATTAGAAAAATGAATACCTTGTGATGGTTGATAAGTAAAGTAAAGTAAAGTAAAGTAAAACACCAGTGCATAAACAAATAAATATTTAATTGAAGTAAAAATTGTTAGTTATAAGTAACAAGCAAACTAAGTTATATCATAAAAAGTTGATAATATACCATATAGTTGGCAATATATTAAAATACTGTGTCACAGATGTAAGGTATAGATATTGCAGTTCAATGATTGTAATGGTCACACTAATCTTCAGGGTGAAATAATGGCATGAAGGGAATAGTAGGTCAGTTCCAATAGTTAGAGTTTCCAAATAATGGAAATATTCAGTCAAATGTAGGAGCAACAATAAATATAGCAAATACTTGCATAGGGACATTACCCAACTCCGTTGGACGATGACAGTATCAATCCCTGTAATGCGTGCTCCACGTGTATAGAGAGTTAGTGTCAGGTGGCCAGCCCAGCACTATAGCGGCTCCAGTCCTAGTGCGCAGGGTTGGAAGATGATAGTGCACATTGCCTCTCACGCAGTTATATAGGACCTTGTAAAAGCGATTCCCCTCTGGTCAGTGAACACAGACAAAATCCAGTAGTCTTAGCTATGTCGTGTCATGGATCATATAGACATCAGCATCTGGGACATCAGTGATAAAACAGCAAACAACGCGTTTCATGTCTGCCAGGACACTTTCTCAAGCTGGGAATGTGTCTCAGAGTCCCTCCTTTATATCAAAGTACTAATTAATTATACCAGCACCTGTCCGGTGTCAGCTGGTAGGTTTAAAGGTGATATAGAACATTTTTTATTTTAAACAATTAAATAAATAAATAAATAAATAAATTGAATTAAATTAAATAAATTAAACTGGTGTTTAAAAATAATAAGAATAATCATAAACACACAGGATAGCAATAATATCAAATAATAAATAGCGATCCTCATGTTAGAGAATAATATTAATATTAGAAGTAAACTAGTATATAGCTTCAGAATAGTCTTGGATTTAAAGGGAAAACACATATAATTAACCTTTGCGTTACTAGTCAAAGAGGAACCCTGATTAGAGTATCTCTTAAAGATATGTAGCATATAATTCTAATACCACAGGAAAGAAGTTATTTGGAACACATAGATGATTAAGATAAACAGATAACTTTTTACGTTTTTTTATATGTTATAACATAGATTATACATAGTATAGTGTACCCAATCATGTACCAATAAAATAAAATAAATAAGAATACAGATGTGTTGCTTAAACCTATATACGTGCTTGGTATAGATAATATACTTTTTATAAAGTTCATATAACCAGTAATATTATACCCAATCAAAAATCTTAATTCATCAATTTATTTAAATTATAAAATAATACCATAGTGAGATATATATTAAATAAAAAATGGTTACAGTGATGAATCAATTGAAATAAAATAAAATCATATAAATAACAGTGTAGATAAATGTGATCTATGCAGGTTAATTAATCAAATAAATAAAAAAAACTAGTAATATTTTATCATTTCTATGACTAACCCAAGTGTAGTGAATTCAAGTTCCTCATTTAGGCCATCTGGTACTAGGGTTTGTAGCTGGAATATCCATTTAATCTCACTAAGACAGAGTTGACCAAACCTGTCTCCCCCTCTTTGTGTGGGTTCAATGACATCGATGATAGTAACCCTCAGACCCCTATGATCACTATTATGAAGCAGATTAAAATGTTTGGCTTTTAGGAAAATGTTGATTCGTCCCTTTAAAAAGTTGTGAAGAGCGGGAGAAGGTGGTTGGTGACACACTGTAAGTATCTGTTGTGATCGAGCTCCAGCTCATATTTCATACTTTTGGGATATACTTTGTGATTTGCATTGAGAACCTTACATGGTTTATTTTAGTTATAAAGAAATGTAGAATAAAACTTATAAGTAATCCTAAATATAAGATGATAATCCACCACCCCTGAAATCAAGGAGTACACTGCGAGACATTAACTACAGTATGCCTAGGCTCAGAGGCGGAATTAGCCACCTGTGGGCCCAGGTCCGAAAAAAAAATATGCTTTGGCCGTGATGATATCTCAAGTTATCTGGGGGGGGGGGCCCTGATGATATCTCAAGTTATCTGGGGGGGAGCTTCGGCGGTTTGGTGATGACGGCTGTGGGCCCTGGTATCAGCGTGGGCCCGTGTTGTTGCACCTGTTGCACCAATGGTAGTTACACCTCTGCCTAGGCTGCTGGAGCAAGATGGGAATTTACAACAGCAGGTGTGCAACAGGTTGCTTAAAACTGGTCTATGTGGGTCAGAACTATACTTGTGTATAGTCAGGCAGGGTTTGTAGTTGATAAATTATTTTTTGCTCAGCTTTATTCAGACTGATCACAATTTTTAATGCCCAATCCAATAGAGCAGCTATCGCTATAGGTAATTTTTATGTTTACTTCTGGAGTAGGAGGACCACTGGCCAGCAGGGAACTTTTCCTCCCACAGTTGCCCCATGAACCATTATGGTGGACACCACAAGACGTTCTACACAAAGGGCTAGAATTATTAAACTTATAAGTTTCCTATAGCAACCAATAAGATTCTAGTTCTCACTTTTCCATTACATACTAGAGAATGACAGCTAGAATCTCATTGGTTGCTAGGGGCAACATCTTTCCATTTGAGAAATTTAGTAAATCTAGCCCAGTCTTGATTTCACAGCAGAGAATTTTCACTATTGGAGGCCCTTAAAAATGTCTAGTTTCACAATTGACTCTAGACAGAACACTGACACTAACCTCACTAACATTAACTTCACATACAGCCAAAGAGGATCAGAGGCCAGATTTACTAAGCTGCTGGTTTGGAAAAGTGGAGATGTTGCCCATAGCAACCAATCAGATTTTAGCTGACATTCTCTAGTATGTAACAGGAAAGTGAGAGCTGGAATCTGATTGGTTGCTATCAAACTCCAGTTACAACTCCAATATGCTTTTAACCAGTAACCAGTTTTCTCTGTGGTTGTATTTAGGAACATGGGTGCGACCTTTGTAATGTTTAAATAGTGATGCTTACTTATGTCGCAATGTCCAGAAGATTTAGCAGATATTGGGGGACCCTCTCCTAGGAGAGAAGACTAAGCACCTGGAATTGTGTGGAGCTACCTACATTTATGGATGCCCGGATTGAATGATGATCCAGCGTTAGAGCTCCAGGACAAGCTATTGAAGACCACAGAAGTTTTTTTTTAGACATGCTGAGGGAAGTTTGTACATTGCTAGTGGAAAGCACACACACTAGGGCAGACTCAGAGAAAACAAAACTTTAACGTAAAGTACATAAACCATAGACATCAGATCACATTATAGTTTTTCTCCTAAAAGCTCATCTACTTTCAGCTGTCAGTTTCTAAAAAATGTTGATGCAAGTGCAGCCTACTTCCATGTAATGTACAGCAGTGATGTCATCTTCATCTAGTGCCAATGGCCACTCAACTAAGCTCAATGTTATCCCACTAGGGCACATGCAAGGGGGAGCACTGCCTAGTGGCCTTCACAGGTTTTAATCCAGCACTGACCCTAACTGGCAGCCTAAACCTAACTGGTAGCTTAAGCCTAACTGGGAGCCTATCCCTAACCCTAAATTCGGGGAGTGTACAATTCGGCATTCAGAATGGGCAACCTGTTGAAATTGGAATTATATGCATTATACCTGCAAATTAATAAAAATGTTCTACTTACCCGTCTGTATTGAAACAGCCGCTTTTCAGATGTCGGCTGTGTCACTGATGATATAGCGATTGCTGAACCGTCAACTACTTCCTAGTACGCATTATTCTAGGCAAGGAACAGTTGGACAGGGGCCAACCCAGTAGAGATTATAGGAGAGTGTAGTTTGGCAGAGACGCAACCCCATTCAGTCCCTTTGGTAGCCATTCCAGGACATCCCAATGGCACAGTTACCACCCATATGCCACTGTGGAAACAAAAAAGAGGTAGAGGAGACTGGTAACTGAGTTCTAACTTCTACCAGGTGCAACTCCTGATTTGTGGTAGATTCCAGTTACAGACCCATGATCCTTAACACCAGAGTGAGCTTGTTGGAGTTGGTGTCCTCTTGCTTTGAGCCCCTAACTGAAGGCAAGAGATCGTGCTGTCATATATATGAATGTCATATTAGCATTATCTTAATTGATTGCAATATAAAATATGGAACATGTTGTTATTTTTTCAGAATTTGGAAAGCAAAATGTCATATGGCCTTATTATGAGTGAAATGCAATGATTACGAGAGTTTGGTGCTGTCTAGAAGGAAATATTTTGCTTTCTCCATGCGGTGTTATGGTCATTAGCAAACTTTCCACTATTATGAGAAATAACTTGTCTACAGAAAAAAGTGCTGACATTCTCTGGAAATATTTACATTACTGTTTGATTATGGCTTATAACTAATTCCTACAAGACTCCAATACAGTTAGAGTTCTCCTAATAAGTGTTCATTAACATGCAAAAAAGAAAGCATAAAATAATTGGTATCAGGATTCTTGTGTGCCTAGCAAATATTACTGCACATAACTAATATACACTATACATGTCCAATGTTTGCATTTCAGCTGCTGTAAGACTGGACAACAAGTCTCTGAAACAATATAGACTTTGCTAGGCGAGACGCATAAAAATACGCACGGGAAAAGCAGCACTTTCTTAAGTGTGAATACAGTCCCTACTTATGAAGTTCTGTTACTGAGGACAAAAGTCTACAAAAATATAATAAAAAAAGCATACTGGACAAATTGTGCTAGTTCAAGTTAAAGTGGTAATAAAAGAGCGGCTCTCTATCAAGCTGCTACTCACACCACATTTGGGGTACCACAGAAATTAATACATATGAAAATAGTGTGGGCGCACTGTACGAATCAAATAGAGCTAGGGAAACCCAAATTTAAACCCAAAAAGACCTTATTCTATAAAAACCTAAAATATAAAAAACTGTATATTAATTTGATTAATTAAGGCACGGAGGGGCAATCTCATATAGAAAATGGAACACAATGGTGTATAGATGGAAAAACAATAGAGGGCCGGATTCAGACCTGATAACATTAGGTCATTTACACACGCAAGGTGCGCGTGCGCCCTCCAGATGTTACACTAGGGTTACGATACTAACCATAGCGTGGGTGGGGGAAGCATTGTAATTGCAGTTGCCATCTCTGGTAACAAACTGTCATTACCGAAAAAAGGACATCCGAAAGTTCCTTTCCGGATGTCCCTTTTTCGAATACTTACCTTTTTCTACTTTTTTTTAATGAATGGGTGAGTGTGCTGTTTGGCATACTTCGCCCATTCACTTTGCCAATCTGCGATATCCCTCCGCCGCACCACGATAGCCCTCCGCCGCACCTCCGCCGCTGCTCGCCGGACCAGGGACAGGTGAGTAAATTATCTGTGTGGGGTAGGGAAGGTTAAGGTCAGGCTGTAGGGGAGGGATGGTTAGGGTCAGGCTGTAGGGGAGGAAGGGTTAAGGTCAGGCTGTACGGGAGGGATTGTTAAGGTCAGGCTGCAGGGGAGGGAGGGTTTGGGTCAGGCTGCAGGGGAGGGAGGGTTAGGGTCAGGCTGCAGGGAAGGGAGGGTTAAGGTCAGGCTGTAGGGAATGGAGGGTTAGGGTCAGGTTGCAGGGTAGGGAGGGTTAGGGTCAGACTGTGGGAGATGGTGGGTTAGGGTCAGGCTGCAATTAAGGGAGGGTTAGGGCCAGGCTGCCAGGAAGTAAGGGTTAGGGTAGTGACGGGATGGTTAGAATTAAGGGAATTAGTCGGGGAATATTTTTTAATAACTTTTCGGAGCACTGAAAGCTGGGTGCTCCGTGGATCGATTGCAATGCCTCCTCGATTGAAATTCAGATTTTCTTTGCGGGAACCCACAACCGGTAATTGTACAGTGTAGGAGGGAGCTCCCACACTGGTGTGGATCAGCGGTCGGAAGGACCGCTAATCCTTACGATGAACATAAAGCAGGCCCACACGAGAGGGGGGAGTGGCAGGGGGCAAGCACTTCCCTCTTTCTGTGGATGGACAGACCCCCGCATGTACGGAAAGCGCGCAGGGGGTTTGGATCTGGTCCCGAGATATCAAATGGAATAAATATAAAGTGCAAAGAATACAAGTAGAGGAAACCAATCTCTTTGTAAAGGTGAAATCAATAGAGAGATAGTACACTCTATATAAACAAATTATTGTAAATAATAAAAATATTTGTTTATATAGAGTGTACTATCTCTATATTGATTTAACCTTTACAAAGAGATTGGTTTCCTCTATTTTCACCTGTATTCTTTGCACTTTATATTTATTCCTTTTGATATCTCTATTTTTTCTCCATCTATACACCAATGCGATAGGTTCCATTTTTTTATTACGAGATTGTTCTTGGTGTTTTATTTTTAGTGTAATTCATTTACTGTTTTATTTTTTTTAGGTTTTTATAGAATATGGTCTTTTTGGGTTAGAATTTGTGTACTATTTCCCTAGCACTATTTATTTCGTCCAGCGCACGCACACTATTTTCATTGTAGAAATTGTGCAAGTTACCTTAAGGACAGATGGAATTTTCTGGATGAGATCCATTTCTAGATAATCTCTTTTCTTTGTGTATTATAAATTGGTTGAGAAACTGGGAATAATTAAATGTTTTCTTGCATCTTCAAGCTCTTGCAGGTGACATGGCTTATGCTGGGTACACACTGACACACTATCTCACGATCCAACATCTTGTCAATCAGTACTAACAATTTAAAGCCCCTTAACTATGCCCCTGTACACACTGCTCTCTAGGGGCCTGATCCAGAGCTACGTTGTGCCGATGTCCTTAAGTACGGTCAGCGTAGCTCTGATGTACTTCCCCTGACACCCCCCCATCCTTGTGTAATTTCACTTGGTTACGCCGACTGAAGGCTACCCTATCTTCAGCCGGCATAATCGAGTGTAGTTACGTCGGGACAAGATCGTAAATTAGAAAACCCTGCCCACTATTCCTAATTTCCCTGCCTCCCCCCGCCTACCTTCCGTAACTGCATCGTACTTACGGTGCTTCCCGCCCCTTCCTCTGTAACTATGATGCAGTTATGGAAGCAAGATCCTACCTTAGTGTAAAGCCGTCATTACGCTCGGCAACATCTTGAACAGCCTATCTTATGCTTACGTCCGCCGTAAAAATGGCAGCTGTCCTATGTGAGGATCAGGCCCTAGTTTCCTGTGGATCATTTTACATATTGTTCAGATAAACCTTTGCTGCAATGATATGCAGAATTATGAATGGGAGACGTTGCAGTGAAGATAGAGTGTCAGCACACACTGAGATTTTCTCCAGACATCGCTGATCTGAAAAATTAGGATCTCCCAAAAATGAAATCACTCAATGTGATATATGCAGTTTATATGCAGTGATATATGCAGTTTCTAATGATTCTGGAACATAGTGGGGCAGTAACACACTGGTAAGATGTTGGAGCTGTCTGAGAATTATCCTGTGATATGCAATAATACAATAATCATCAGATAACTCTCCAGTGTGTACCTAGCTTTACTGACATAATACAATACAATTCCCATAATCATGGCTTTACCTCCTATTGCTGCACAGTGTTATGGATCATAGCACTGACCACTTGCTGGAGAGCTTTGTAATGTGATAAGATGCATCCTGCCCTCGTCACACAGTGTTGGAACTGCCTTCCAGGATCTCCATGTGGGGGAAATATTAATAGCTGGAAAGTGCTGTCAGCCCCCTCATTCAGTGTTCTTTAATGAATAAATCCTTAATTACCGTCTTCTACTAGTCTGTTTGAGCTTCAGACTGAGGGGTGGACTAATCACATGACAGGAGATTAAAGTACAGTGTTTTATAGTTTATTGGCTTCAGAAGTACAATCGCTGAAAAAACTGGCACTTCATTGATTTACATCAGAAGGAAAAATTGATGCATCACCTCCAATTCAACCGGGTCTTGCCCTGGTGTAACGTGACACCTGAATTCCTCTTATTTTCCAACTCTGGATCCGGTCCATTATTTTTGTTGTTGTTATTATTATTATTGTTATGGTTATGATTATTATGAGGTCAGTTAGTATCTCATGAACAGACTTAAAGAACACAGGACGGCATTCAAGCTCAAGCTCAAGAAGCTCCGACTTCTTAAGAATGGTCTTTTAAGAAATGACCTACTACAAATGCATAGTAGGTAATTTACTCAATCTACGTATCATTTACCGTATTTCCCCATGTATAAGACGCACCTTTTTTAGACAAAAATTGGTCTAAAAATCAGGGGCGTCTTATACAGGGGATGTAACACTGAACTTACCTTTGCTGGTGGTCCCTCCGGTGGTGTTAGACTCTCTCCCATGCAGCTGTGACTCAGACTGTCTCTCTTGTGGTGGGCACTGTACAATAATGTTGCATGACCTTAGGTCACGCAATGTCATAGTACAGCGCGCACCGTGAGGGAGTCAGAGCTGAGTCAGAGCTGCATGGGAGAGAGTCTAACACCACCGGAGGGACCACCAGCAAAGGTAAGTTCAGTGTTACATCCCCTGATCTCTTGTATAAGTTGCACCCCATTTTTAATTAAGTAAGGTATTTAAAAAATACATTTAACATTTTTTTTTTATTTAGGCTCCAAAAATGGGGTGCATCTTATACAAGGGAGCGTGTTATACATGGGGAAATACGGTAGGTATGTAGATTGAGTATGTGCGGCCTTTAAAGATATTTAAGAAGGAAGAGGAGGCTTCTTAAGAAAGAAAAACATGAACGGTCTACAACACTCTTAAGTGCTATAAGGATCCTAAAAATGGGGGCAGGTTGCTGGGCAGATCAGATGAGTAAGGTGCAGATACTGCCACACTTATTCTGATATGTGAATACGTGGTTACGTGGTTACATGGCTACCTTTAATTTTCATGGTCACGCATATAGTATTTGTGTTACACATAGAGGACCAAATTAACAGACCCGGGTGAGTTAGGTGCGGACAGATCCACAACTATCTCAGCCGTTCCGTCCCCCATTTTTACGTACCTTATGAGTGCCATAGTGCTACCTTAACTATCCGTGCAATGTCCGCACTGACATTTCCTCTCCCCCGCCCCCCCACTCTAATTTAAATTCCTTCCCCCTCCCACTTCTAACTAATCCCTCCTCAGGGTGGCATTACGCCTCCACCTAAGAAGCATCTGCTTCTTAGGTGTGAATATGGCCCAGAAACTTTAACAACTTGGAACAATGGGCGTCAGAGTTCCGTTACCACACAATCCTAAGTGCTGCAGCGCGAGGGGGGGGTCACTCCCTTGTCCGCACGGACCTTCAGAATCCAGGACCCTAACTTAGCATTTATGCACCAGCCCCATGGAAAATAGGACTGGTGCTTAATTGAGGATTGTACGTAAGGGCTTAGCCAAGCCCTTACTGAACGATTAGCAGTCCTCCCCTCTTACACCATGCATGCTCACTGTAGGCAAGCAGCACTGTTGCACCAAGTCTTCTGAAAGGCTTCCAACATGAAAGCCTGGGTCCAGTTTCATGCTGGAAGGCTATTGGCTGCACATGTGCACTCGTACTTTGCGTTCATTTTCTTCTCGCACACATTATTATGGCCTGATCATGAGAGAGGAGCCAGGTAGCAGAGGAAATCCATAGCATGATCATATGAACTTATTAGAAATTAATTATAGCGAATTCATGTTACCTGGGTCATAATTGTATGACGTGTATAGATCAAGGGGATATATGCAATTTACGAAGCACTGAAATGAATTAAATAATATTTTGCCTCAAACCTAAAAATATGAACAGACTTAAAGGACACAGGATGGCATTCAAGCTTAAGAAGCTCCTCTATGTGATGTACATCTGCAGTGGGTGTAGCTCGGTGGTACGATCGGCCATTTTTCAAAAGAGCTGTTTCATATCATGCAATTGAGAAGTGACTCCCAAATCGATTGCTTCTGCCTTGAGGAGGAAAAGCAACCAATCCATCGAAGAACAAAGTCTCTGCGCCAAATGGTGAGTATTTATCCTTCCCTGACCCTTATTGTAACCTTTACCCTAACCCTCCCCTTCCATAACCCTAACCCTAACCATCCTGCAGCCTGATCCTAAGACTCCCCTGCTCGCAGCCTAACCCTAAGATTCCTCTCCCTGCAGCCTAACCCTAAAACTCCCTTCACTGCAGCCTAACCCTAAAACTCCCCATAGAGTGTTGATTGGTGCGGTGGGTCTACTGCAGTGTTTGTGAATGAATGAATGAATGAATGGGTAAGTATGCCAATCGTGCTATTTTTAAAATAGAGACAGCCGGAAATTAGCTTTCGGCTGTCCCTGTTTCGTTTAGCTACCGAGATTGCATCTCATCTGCAGCAGATGTGTGATCAATGGTTTCATTGCCATAAATTGTTGTAAAAAAGAATTGGCGCCTTCCGTGGATTGCCATGTCACCAACAAACTCACTAACAAAGTTGTACCTTTTACTAATGAACCAATTTGTGACTGACTTGTGACCAAACGCTGGGTATTTTGTACTTCTATATATGGTCATTATCATCATGTAAATGTCTTTCACAATGGGGACTGACAATACATTTTCCTAATGTAACTTATTTTGCTCCTGTAAATTTTCCCAAGTCATCGAGACATTGACATAGCAAATGGTTTGTGACTTAGACACATGGAATAATAGAAGCTGCCCATGTTTTTCTAATTTCATTTACATCAGGAGGCAGCCAGGCACAAAGTAATGAGGTAATGAGTGGCTTTCTTCTATGTTCAACCTGAACACTTTGAACCAGAGTGAAACACAAAAAGAACGTATCCTGCGTTTTATATTGCCCCCCTGCAAATCATGGGCCTCTACAGAGAGGTCCATATGTGGAAAACACAAGGAGGTTATGTTTACTTCCCCACTCATCCAGACACAAGCACATAGTTAGATTACTGTTATATATAATGCAAAGCTTGGTTTTTCTCTCTTGTGAATGTTCTGTTAACTGAAAAGGTGAATGTAAAAAGACAAAGTAATCATATATAAAATATCTATTAAATAAAATGAATTTAATTAATTATGTAACAACCTTCACTTAATTCGCCTATAGCACAAAACATAAGCAACAATTCTATACCTGTTTCCAGGGCTGTGGTTTGCCACTTAGAAGGGCTTCTTTCTGAAGTAGCCTGTTTCGAATATAGTGCGGCAATGGAATGGGTAGTGTTTCACAGCGGCCGGACGAGTTACGAATACTTTGAATGGCTAAATGTATGTACACTATGCCCTTACTCTTTATGCCCTGAAGCCTAACCCTAACCCTCCATAGCCCACAGCCTAACATTAACCTACCATGCCGCACAGTCTAACCCTAACCCTCCATAGCCCACAGCCTAACATTAACCCACCATGCTACACAGTCTAACCCTAACCCTCCATAGCCCACAGCCTAACATTAACCCACCATGCCGCACAGTCTAACCCTAACCCTCCATGCCCCGCAGCCTAACCCTCCATGCCCCTCAGCCTAACCCTAACTTTACCATAAGCCCTACTTCTATATCCACTGCAGTCACGTAATTCTATCCGCAAGGAAAAGGAACGAAAAGGAACTTTCGGCTTGTACTGTACTGTATTGTGTACTTATAGAAATGTTCAGGTCTGAACATTTGTGTCAACACAAATGTAATCCGTTATGTTAGTCCACTCTTCAAGCCTCCGTAATGCTGGCAATTGCACGTTGCATTCTAGTCTAGGTTACTGCAGTTGCATGGGACATGGTCAAGCATTTGGTGCTTACTTCCTCGATGGATATCTGCTTGACACAGATGAACAGCTTCACACCATCTCGACTGTGACACCAAATCAGCGCATCTGCATTCGACAGGGACGCCTGCTCGACAGTTCCACAGTTAACAAGGATGCCTGTAGGACACTTCTGGAATTGACCCTTATCCAGAACAGGAAGCATGCGGGAGATACGTCTGAATGTGGATATGGAGTACATGCATTATAAATGCGTCATGTTGATATGTTAGGTATTTTGCGCTTAAATTGCATGCATATCTTGATTCAACCCTTTTTGTGCGGAAAATTTTGTCATGGATCTGGATGCTCAGAATATAGTCTTCCGTGCTGGATGGATGGGATGAGCCACTATGTGTAGCGTGTACACATGGTGAAAGGGGGGACTTATTCAAATTGTAGAATTAGGACTTGGTTAAGCCCTTATGTATGATTCTTATTTAAAATATGATCCTCCAATCAGAAGTTTGTATCTGTGAAGGGAGTGGTCTCTCCTTGCATGACCTTAGGATCGCATGGTGATTCGCTAATGGAACTCTGGTGTTCCGCAGTCAGAGTTACGATCGCAGTGTCAGAGGACTTCTAAATTCAGTCCATTGGCAATAAAAAAAAGTATACAAACAAACACATAAGACACACCATAATCAAACAAACAGAAAACAAACATAAAAGACTCATCATACTAAAAAAATCCTTAGCCAAACAAATTAGTATTTGTATTTTAGATGATAGAATTATAGATGATATCAAAAATCCATTTAAACGTGTACCTAAATCTTCTTCATCAAGAATTTAATGTTCTTCTCCAAAGTCAGAAAGTAAATCTTGGTAAATTTCCAAACTTATATTATTTTCAGTGTTCTTTTCAGTGGTGTAAAGAACTTTTTAGTTCTCTTTTCAACCACTTTATTATACAAATAATATGGAAGGTGTATGTACGTTTTTCTGAAATGCAAGTGCAGTATCTTGAAACAGGGATGTTAAAAGTAAGGGAATGAAACATTCTTTGTGAACAAAACTTCAATGGTACCATGTCTAACCTTAGTTCAGGCTTGTAGTTTTGAATATGTCAATTGCTGAAGGATTTGTGAACAATGCAAACTATTGATTTTCCGTTTTCGCTTTGTGTTTATTCAACATTTACTCTGTTCAGTTTAAAGAAACTAAATATAAAATGTTCGGGGAAAAAGGTAGGAAGGCAGCTGTAAGAATCAAATGTCATAATAATTACATTCTTCATTTTTAATTCTGTTGCCTAAATTAAGGGTTTTCAACCTTTTTTTTTGTTAAGATGCAGATTAAGCTTGTGAGTTATTATTCCTTAAGTTTAACTTGATAATGTCTTATCTTTGCATTCATATATTAGTACTTAGAAACAACTTTCCCATCTCATATGCATCTCTCACGAAATGGTGGGAAAGCTAGATTGTAGTCCATTAGTAAATCAATAAAACGTTTAGTTACCATTTAGCAGCTGCTGGCTTCCTGCAGAGATCAGACAATGGATCTAACATCACGTATTCAATTTACGGGATGAGTCATACACACTCTCTGCAGGACATTGAATGGCTGGCGTCAGCTTCATTGTGTAATCTCTGCAGGAAGCCAGCAGCTGAGAAATGATAAGTAAACAAGCTTTAATGATTTCTGAAGCCCCATTCAACTTTCTCCAGCAGATTGATCCAAAATGTATTGCAAACTTTATCCCTGATTGTGGGAAAGGTTTAACTGAGCAAAACTGTATTTTATTGTACAAGCTAATATTAAAATAAAATTGATTGATTAATTGAATAATTGGTTGGTTGTATCTATGAGACTTAGAGGCTGATTCAGAGTTGCACTTACAATTTTTTAGGTGCAAGTGTAGACCTGAGCAATACCATGTTGAACAGCAAAGGGAGAATATTTAAATAGTGAAAGCAGAATTAGAATAGAGAGGTGAATTTTCTTAGCTCAACTCTAATTTATAGATTAAATATGAAGCTATGCAGTATTTAAGATCTATATGCAAAAACAAAGTATTTTCCCTTTATGCAAAGGAAATAAAATTAATTAGAACCCCTTACTTTGCAAAATGGTTTAGCCGAGCTCTATGTTTTGCCCTTACTTCCAAACTCTGAATCAGCTCCTTAAAGTAGACACTTAGTCAACCCCTTTCCCATACCACACCATACCTGGCTAAACATTCAGCATACCTGGACCTTACTGTATCATGTGAACTCAATGCTCATCTGCCTACAGCTACAACCAAGCAATAGATGCATAAAACTCTATAGAAATTTTCAAGTTTGCAAACAGGATGATTATGATATGCAGAGTAGAATTTACACTCTGTATATGATGATTTTGTTGACATAGATATTGAGTACATGAATGTGAAAGACAATCTCCATATAGCCACCTATATGGCACCTATGTTGGGATACAGTTGTCTTTCCAGCAATAACTATTTTGACAGTGATACAGCCGCCACCATAATGTGAATGCTTAAAGTTCTAAATTCGACAACTGAACATTTACTCTTCCCGGTACCTGCTGTACCCGTGTTGGAGTTTACTTTCTCCAGTATCTGCTGTGCTCTGCTTTGCTTTACTAGAGTTAGGAATTAGGGTTCAGGTTAAGTTTAGGTTTAAGAATAAGAGTTAGGATTATTGTAATATCAAACAAATATGTCAGCATTACAATATTCTATCAGACAGTTGTTGTGGTAACGTCTGTCTGAAAAATTTGTGAACGCTGTCTGCATTTTATTGCCGGCATGTGAACTGTCGGCATTCGGATCTTTGAAACAGCATGTTGGCAGTCCACACTACGGTGAAGGCTCCGTGGACTTTTACTGAGTTTTAGGTGAGTTTTATTTGCAGGCAGGAGCTGAACATCCTACCACTGGTCCTGTGTGAGTTATAATACAATGGCAACAGAAAAAGAAAATGAGTTACGTTATAGACAATTTTTATCCAATTACTGAGAAAGACCTTTACAACTAAAGGAAGCAAGAGGTATTCCCAACTTTCCAGAACCTGTTCCAGGAGGATGGATGAGAGACAAAATAGTCAACAACAGTTTGGAATGTTCTCTCTCCCTGTATGTGTTAAGTGATCACAAGTTCTACCCTTTGTTTCCTGCCATTTTGAATTATATGTCACATAACTATAGATACTAATTGCTAAAATAAGTAAAAAAATAAAAAAAAGATACCAGTAATGAATTAGCAAGACCATTGCTAGGAGTGTGCTATAGGGGCTGCCATCCAGGGTGCAAATCTTAAGGGGGCACCAGTCAGTTAATATTTATTGTTAAATTGGCCTAAAATTCAGGGTGCACTATTTTTCCTTTTTGCCCCTGGTGCTAAAATTTCTAGTTACAGCTCTGGGAATTAGGGCTTGATTTAATTGAAAATGAAGGTTGATTCATTTGTGATGCATAAAAAATTCGCACAAACTTTGTGCCCTAAAATTAATGCAGTTCAATTCAAAATTAAATCCCACCCCTGAGGTGCGTTAATTGGGCAAGGTGCATGTTCAAAATTGCTGTGTTGTTTGTTCAAAGTTTGGGTGCACAGGCGCAGAAGACTGCAAAGAAAATAATTATATCTAGTAGACCATCACTTCAGAGGTCAACACTGTAGCTGTTCAGAAGCAGCCTACAGAGACCTGCAAGTAACGTTTCTGGGACTACAAAAGGATCACAAGGCCGAAGATGGCAAAGGTTTTCCGTCATGTAAAGGCTACCAGCGGTGGTAGACCATTAAGAATGACATATAAAACCTTTTGCTTCAATGACATCTGTCCCCTGCAATCATCGAGGGAGTTGAAAGGAATGTTGATGCTTTAGACTCCAATGGTAAGTAAATAATTTGTTTCTATGTGATGATGTTTCCCAACCTTTTTTCAGCGTAAAAATCCCTTTTTATTTCTTTCATTAGCTGTTGTTGCCTGCCCTCGCCAACAGTCATCAAAAAGTGGTCCCAAGCAAAAGTCAGTCAGCCAACCAGGTCATTTTTTTGACCAGAGACAATGCAGAGGTTCGACACCATTGAAGAGGCAGTTGGCATTATGCAGCAAGAGGAACACTATATACATATAATGGATTCCCCTTTTTTTTTAGATACATTAGCATATGAAGACCATCAGCATTTGAAGAATGACAAATAGAAGAGGCACAAAAAATTATTTTTTTTTTATAGCTTTGCACACAAAAAATTTTTTGAAAAGTTTCATTCTTGAAAAATAAAAATGATATGTTCCTTTTCAGATCGCTGGGAATGAAACAAAAAATGCACTTTATTTACTTGTGGGAACAATCAAGGGATGTTACTGCTCCCCTGTGGACTTTTCTGCTCCTCTATGGACCTTGCTGCTTCCATATGGACTTTTCTGCTCCTCTATGGACTTTGCTGCTCCCCTGTGGACTTTTCTGCTCCTCTATGGACTTTTTTGCTTCCATATGGACTTTTCTGCTCCTCTATGGACTTTGCTGCTTCCATATGGACTTCGCTGCTCCTCTATGGACTTTGCTGCTCCTCTATGGACTTTGCTGCTCCTCTGTGGACTTTGCTGATCCTCTGTGGACTTTGAAGTTCCACTATTGAATCTGCAGTTTCCATAATTACTTTTTATTTCATATCCTTTTTTCATTATTTCCAATTGACTTGATACTTTAAATAAACTTAGAAGATGTTGATTTGTTAACTTTTTAAATAACTTCTGTAATTTTGAATACATTTTAGTAAAGATGATGGGCCGTATTCAGAGAACCGTCCAAAGAAAGTACACAATTATTCGCACGGACGCAGGAAGGCAAAACCCCTGACACTCCTCTCACACGAATGGGTTTTATGTGACTTATGAGTGCCTGGACTTGCCTTATCTTTCCGTGGGCATTTGCGTGCGTCTAGTTGACCCGTACATGCGTATCTAACTAACTGCGCCCACACCTCGCCCACCCCCCCAGCCCATTTTTATTTAAATTCTCATGTGCATATTTTTACGTGTGAGATCCTTGTGTATTTACTGACGTGCGATTCACAAGTCCATCCGTGAGGCACTTCCGCACGTATAGTCTACGTGAACTACATAAATAAAGTTACTATGCAAGCGCAGTTGAAATGAACCTAAAAATATGCATGGGACTCGCCACGAAAACAGTTCTCTGAATGTTTTTTTTTTAAAACTTTGTGCTCTTTTTAGTATTAAAGGGCCTGATTCAGAGGCTGAAAATAAGAACTTAAAGTTACACCTGGGCAAAACCATGTTGATTTAAGGGGGAGTCAAGTTAATTTTATTCTATGCATGCAGGGAGAATGCTTTGCTTTTACTTATTGCACACAGATACCTGATCAGCTTCACTTTTAAACTGCTAATTAGACTTGAGCTGGGAAACATCACCTTTTAACTATAATACTGCTGCAACAAATGAAATTTGACTCCCCTGAAATCAACATGGTATAGCCCAGGTGTAACTTTAAGTTCTTATTTTCAGTCTCTGAATCAGGCCCAAAGTTTGGATATTGTAAGTCAAAACTGAACATTACTTGTTTTTACAGTTATTTGGTATTTGATTAAAAAGGAAGTGCTCCTATAAGTTTGGTTCAATTGTTAACCAGAGTTAGGATTAAAACGTTGGTATTTAAATGAGCTTTAAAGGGACTGTAGGGCTGTATAAAACAATAAATAACATACAAATAGGAAACATGGGTTCTATACAGTACAGTATATTGCATGACTAACAAATAGTGTAAAACACATATAGGATATATAGCATACAGGACCGTATTCACACTTAAGAATTTAGGTTCTAAAATATACGCAAAAAGTAGCGAGGCGACTCCCCTCGGTACGCCCCTGGTTTTCAGCTTCTTAGCGACTTACAAATGCCATAGGGGTACTTTATGTTTAACTTTGTAGTTTTGTGCGTAGTGCCGCTAATTAAGAATGTTTTTTCCTAACCATACCCAGATTTCCTCTTTTAAATGGCTCCCTCCACACTATCTTCTTATCTTCATTCTTAACTTTTCCCGGCACGCCCCTTCAATCTTAAGTCATTATGAACCTTGAGGAAATAGGTTCATAATGGTGATTCAGAGTCGTCCCGTTCTTAAGTCCAATGTAAATTGCGTATATTAAGTTACTACACATGTGCAGTATATCTCTTCTTAAATATACACACCCAAAAATCAGCATTTTTTTAACAGTAAATCAGGCCCATAAACACAAGTAATCTAGTAATTTTTGTCACCTTTGCATTGGAAAACTTCACACTACCCACAATCGATAGAATTAATAGATAATTAGAAAAGTACATTTATAATTTGCTTTAAAGTTTATTGCTGAAAGTATTTTTTTTTTTATAAATATCACTATAAAACTCTAAACTATACTATAAACTACTATAAACTATACCATATAACTTTACTATAAACTTTCTATTTATTTCTTTATTATTAGAGTATTTTTACTTAGATTTCAACTTTGGAAATAAACATATGTTTTTCACTATTGATCTACATCTGTCATCATCGTGGTAGAGGCAGGATGCAGGCTTCAAGCTTCAGTGTTCTCATCCTTAACCCCACTGCTTCAGCCTCACACCAGGGAACGTGGCTCATTGGTGACATCAAGGTACATGTAAAGTAAAAGGAGACACAAGCACAAGCAAGGCATTAAGGCAGACTGGATTAAACGTTACCTTTTCTTCATGGTAGAGGCCAGGGCCAGATTAACAATGGGGCGGATGGGACAAGAGCCCGAAGCCTACATAAAAAATTAGGCCCATCAAGAAAACCAATTAATATGATGACTGTCGTCTAGCCAGACACGTGACTTCTAACTGCTGCACTCCGTCTGTGTTTTCCCATGTACCTTGGTTGCTGCTCTTTTACTGAGCTGATCTGTGGTGCTATTAATATGTCAAATGGGCAGTTTTGGAGCTGCTATAGTATGTATGCTTTGCTGCAGCAGTTCCTCCCATCAGCCATTGTGGAGCATAGATGTGCATTGTGAGCTTTTGAAGAGCTAAGTAATGTTCGTAAGCATTTGCTCCTTGTGTCATACTAGTCACACTCACGTATGGCTGGTCAAGTCCACTCCAGTGGGCCCTTTTAGCCCCAGGCCCATGTGGTCCTTAATCTGGTGCTGGTACAGACAGGCCGCAGGCTTCCATGTTCTCTTGTCCCTTTTTTCAGTGTTTCCTATATAAAACAGAAACAAATTAAATTGAAAGCAAAAGAAATAATTTTTAACGATTTGATAAAAAAAAAAAATAATATACTTCCATCCAAAAAAT
>WWET01002141.1:97841-109095 GCA_011038615.1 Limnodynastes dumerilii
TAGCACGCCCATACTGTACACTTTAAATACCACCCCCCGCCTACTTCACGTAAAACGCACGTATTGTTGACTAACGTAAATTTGGCACGCCCACACGTAAGTATTTACGTGAGGAATACGTGAATCCCCCATACGTCCAAAATTACGCTACGTGAATGTGCGTATTTTCTATGGTGCGCATGCGCAGTGCATTCAAATCTGCGAATTTACATCTCCGCCACGCGTAAAATCGCGGGGAAGCGTAGTTCTGGATCTACCCCAATGTCCAATGTCTGGATCTATCTCAACCTTCAAATTGTTCTCAACACAAATGTTTTGTAAAATGGTGCAACAAAAAATGATGTCGCTAAGTTTTTCAGGAGAGTATAGCAACACCCCCCGGTTCTGTCTAAACAAAGGGACACTCAGTTACTCCTCTGGTACGGGTGTGTGCATACTGAAACTTCGTTTTTGCTGCTTATGTCGGGTTGGATAAGGGGGTAAACAGCCATGGACGGCATCCATTTCCCGGTGACCTAAAAAAGAAGAAGAATTAAAACCCTAAAAATATGAAGGGGAAAAAAAACTGTTGTGCAGTGGATGTTACACTTGGCTTGCATGTAATTTCTCCATACAAGCAGCAAACATCCACACCCTCACAATGGGACCGATCCTGGGTTAAGTACGACAAGGGAATTGCGTACAGCACAACCTTCTTACAATGTCGTAATGGTCGGCGTAATGGTAACATACGTTACGTACGCTGGCCGTTACGTAAAAGGAGCTGTCAACCCTTTTATGACAGTCGAATCTCTGCCGTAAAGGTGGAGATCGACATGTTAATGAGAGGACGGGGCGGGGAAAGCGACCTGGTCATAAAAGTTAAGGTAGGAATGTGGACACGTAAGTGTCCAGATTTAATACCGAAAACGGGGAGTGCAGGAGGGGGGGGCGTGCACTCCCAGCTAGGACCACGGCCGTAATGACCGTGTACACCTGTAAGTCGCACGTAGGTCAGGATCCGACCCAATGCCAATGGAAGGCAAAAAACTCAATTTTCTATATAGAAGTGTTTAAGGGTATATAAAAGCAGGGCACCAATCAGAGGGCCACAATAATAAAAATGTAGTGAATGTTGTAGTGATTGAAACTAATGAGTGACAAGGTAATAGTGAAATAGTGGGATGTGTATAGTGTGTAATAAGAACAAAAATATCAAGATTAGCTGTTTGCAGAAGTAATGCTCTTAGAAAGCAGGTCCTCCCTCAGAAAGCAGGTCCTCTCTAATCAGAAAGCAGGTCCTCTCTAATCAGAAAGCAGGTCCTTACTTAGAAAGTAGGTCCTCTTTTTGCAGAAAGCAGGTCCCCTCTCAGAAAGCAGGTCATCTTCTCAGAAAGCAGGTCCTCTCTCAGCAGAAAGCAGGTCCTCTTCTCAGAAAGCAGGTCCTCTTCTCAGAAAGCAGGTCATCTTCTCAGAAAGCAGGTCCTCTCTTAGCAGAAAGCAGGTCCTCTATCAGCAGAAAGCAGGTCCTCTTTCGGTAGAAAGAAGGTGCTCTCAGTAGAAAGCAGATCCTCTCTCAGCAAAAAGCAGGTTCTCGCTCAGCAAAAAGCAGGTCCTCTTCTCAGAAAGCAGGTCCTCTCTCAGAAAGGAGATACTCTCTCAGCAGAAAGTAGGTCCTCTCAGTAGAAAGCAGGTCCTCTTCTCAGAAAGCAGGTCCTTTCTCAGAAAGGAGATCCTCTCTCAGCAGAAAGTAGGTCCTCTTAGTAGAAAGCAGGTGCTCTATAAGCAGAAAGCAGGTCCTCTTTAGCAGAAAGCAGGTCCTCTTCTCAGAAAGAAGATCCTCTCTCAGTAGAAAGCAGGTCCCCTCTCAGAAAGCAGGTCCTCTTCTCAGAAAGCAGGTCGTCTCTCAGCAGAAAGCAGGTCCTCTCTCAGCAGAAACCAGGTCCTCTTCTCAGAAATGAGATCCTCTCTCAGAAAGAAGATCCTCTCTCAGTAGAAAGCAGTTCCCCTCTCAGAAAGCAGGTTCTCTCTCTGCAAAAAGCAGGTCCTCTCTCAGAAAGCAGGTCCTCTCAGTAGAAAGCAGGTCCTCTCAGTAAACAGTAGGTCCTCTTTCAGTAGAAAGCAGGTCCTCTTTCAGTAGAAAGCAGGTCCTCTTTCAGTAGAAAGCAGGTCCTCTCAGTAGAAAGCAGGTCCTCTCAGTAGAAAGCAGGTCCTCTCTCTGCAGTAATCAGGTCCTCTTCTCAGAAAGCAGGTCCTCTCTCAGAAAGGAGATCCTCTCTAATCAGAAAGTAGGTCCTCTCAGTAGAAAGCAGGTTCTCTATAAGCAGAAAGCAGGTCCTCTCTCAGCAGAAAGCAGGTCCTCTTCTCAGAAAGGAGATCCTCTCTCAGAAAGAAGATTCTCTCTCAGTAGAAAGCAGGTCCCCTCTCAGAAAGCAAATGTCAGGAATATTAACATGAAATGGAATATACCATCATTAGAGTTTGTGCAGGGGTGACACATTCACACACATTTCTGGAAGCTTGTCAAAATTGACATATCTTTCAGTTTGATTAAAACGGGCTATTTTTGTCTTAATGTCAATGGACCGTGTTCACAGTTAGGAAAGCTTAAAAAAGGCATGCATTATTAAGTATCTGCACCCATTACTACGCACGGGCAGTAGCTTATTTTTTAAGTGTGAATAAGGTCCAATATTTTTAAAAATACATTTTTTATGTCATTAATTTTTACGCTTTCTGAGGTGTGAATGAAAAAGTGTAGAGTCAAGGAAAACAACACATAAACTTTTTAGCAAAGCAATAAGCAGTATACCAATAATTCAGGGTAACAATGCTTTAGAGGGGGAAAAAAATATGCGTGTTATTTATATTTTGCACTAAAAAGGTGCAATTGCATTGCACAAAGAAATTTCACAACTAAACCTGTATGCAAATTACATTTTTGGGTGAAAAAAACGGAGCTTCGTGGTCGGTTGAATTAGGCCCCTAAAGTCATATTGGGGTAGATCCAGAACTAAGTATGCCGTACGTTTATTTGCGTAGCGTATTTTCGTGTGCGTATATTCTATACACTCCCCTTGGCACACCCCTTGAACGTATATATTTTGTCAAGATACGCTTTCCAAACCCTACCTTAACTTTTGCCAAAGTAACCGCAGTGATCCGCACATGTATGTATAGGCAGCACGTATTTACGCAGCTAAGCACGCCCATACACTTTAAATACAACCCCCCGCCTACTTAACGTATTTCAGACGTATTTTGGACTCACGTAAAATTGGCACGCCCACACGTTAATATTTACGTGACACATACGTGAATGGCCCATACGTTCACAATTACGCTACGTTACTGTGCGTATTTTCTATGGTGCGCATGCGCAGTACTTACCAAAAGGCGATTTTACGTCTCCGCCACGCGTAAATTCGCTCACAAGCGTTGTTCTGGATCTGGCTCATTATTTGTATAAAATTTAATTGCTTCAAAAACAGAATTAAAAAAGTTCCCCTAAGAATTTTTAGTTGCCTGAAAACCAAACCTGACCCTGGGAACTAAATCACGTCACAGCTCAATCACTTCTATGGGCTAAAAATAATGCATTGTTCTTCCATTGAGATCTAATAGCTCTACAGAAGAATGCAATAAAAAGGTTTGGTCTTAAGATTTGTTGAAAACGAATTGTAAAAAAAATCCAATGTAATATAATTAAATGCCAAAACTGCTGAATGTAACCCCTAGAACCAGGTGGGAAGCAATCCATTTGTTGATGATTAGAATTCTCTGTGAATAAGAAAAGTGAATTGCGTTGAGCGCCCCGAAACGCTCAGAAGGAGGAAGAATGTACAGAAATAGAGCCTTATTTTCAACACTAGATGTTTAGAGAACGTCCTTAAAGTTACATTGCTTATGTTCCTCCACTCCATCCAGTTGAAGGAAAGCAGAGATGCACTATGCCATTGGTAAACCAGACAGAAGCATTGGGACAGATCCGTGGATCCATATGATGGGGAATTACGTGCGGCGATGCCATAAGGGTCAGCGTACGTAACATATTTTACGTACGCCAACGGATATGGACAGGGGACTGTTCCCTCATTTACGACGGTTGTAAAGACCTACAGACCTGGTCGTAAAAGTTAATGTAGGAATCTGAACACATAAGTGTCTAGATTTACTACCTGTAGCGGAGAGTGCAGGGGGCGTGCACTCCCCACTACGCAATCGGCCGTAATGACCTTGCACACCTGTAAGGCGCGCGTAGGTCAGGAATAAGGAGATGAGAAACAGCGCTGATTGAATACCATAAAACTCTAATAAATGACTGGACACCCCAAAAAAAGGATATACAGCGGCACACAGGTGTTATAAATGTCCAGGATGAATAATAATGTCCGTGAGTAAATGAATACTCAAAATTGTGGTAAGTCGAGGGAAGAAACGATAAAAACAAGAACAGATAACAATGGTTAGTAGTATTCAAATAATAAAAGAAAGATAGCAACAACCCTAATAAATATATATATAAGTGTGGATATGCCTCCTCACAATATATGTAGCTAAAAACAATTACAAGCGAGCCTCACTTGGACATGACCAAAATCAAGGAGGTTTAAAATGAAATTATAACTGGTATCTTCTTACTGGGGTATGGGTGGATGATCCCAATATGAGGTATAATGTGCTAACCACGGATCTTATAGGTAAACAGACAGTGCTTCAACCACCCCAAAAATGTACCAAGTCCTCAAGGTAATATTACAAGGTGTGCACAAAAACACAAGTGACCAAATGAGACTGCAAGCTTTGAAACTATAACAATTTTACTTGGAAACACGAGTGTAAAAACAATTAAAATCAGCATTACATAGTAAAGCCTAGGTGGAACATAGCAGACTTAGCGTACCCTGGACGGCAGGAATAACAGAGGCAGTGATTCCACAACCAGCCTGTGCGGACGTCTCCACAACAGGCCACGGGAGCCGGTTAGCAGACGTAATCTGGAACCGGAGAGATGAAAGTGCACGTGCGTCTGTGATGTAGCGGTCTCTGTAGTCCTCGGGCGGAAGCTGCTGCGTCGCACACCTGGCCAATCAATAGTCACTGGACGCGTTTCGGAGCAATCTCCTTTCTCAACAGTGACTTCCAGGTTCTCCTGTTCCTCTCTCAGCAGAAAGCAGGTCCTCTCTCAGCAGAAAGCAGGTCCTCTCTCAGCAGAAAGCAGGTCCTCTCTCAGCAGAAAGCAGGTCCTCTCTCAGCAGAAAGCAGGTCCTCTCTCAGCAGAAAGCAGGTCCTCTCTCAGCAGAAAGCAGGTCCTCTCTCAGCAGAAAGCAGGTCCTCTCTCAGCAGAAAGCAGGTCCTCTCTCAGCAGAAAGCAGGTCCTCTCTCAGCAGAAAGCAGGTCCTCTCTCAGCAGAAAGCAGGTCCTCTCTCAGCAGAAAGCAGGTCCTCTCTCAGCAGAAAGCAGGTCCTCTCTCAGCAGAAAGCAGGTCCTCTCTCAGCAGAAAGCAGGTCCTCTCTCAGCAGAAAGTAGGTCCTCTCAGTAGAAAGCAGGTTCTCTATAAGCAGAAAGCAGGTCCTCTCTCAGCAGAAAGCATGTCCTCTTCTCAGAAAGGAGATCCTCTCTCAAAAAGTAGGTCCTCTCTCAGAAAGAAGATCCTCTTTCAGTAGAAAGCAGGTCCTCTTCTCAGAAAGCAGGTCCTCCATCAGCAGAAAGCAGGTCCTCTCTCAGCAGAAAGTAGGTCCTCTCAGTAGAAAGCAGGTTTTCTATAAGCGGAAAGCAGGTCCTCTCTCAGCAGAAAGTAGGTCCTCTCAGTAGAAAGCAGGTTCTCTATAAGCAGAAAGCAGGTCCTCTCTCAGCAGAAAGCAGGTCCTCTTCTCAGAAAGGAGATCCTATCTCAGAAAGAAGATCCTCTCTCAGTAGAAACCAGGTCCCCTCTCAGAAAGCAGGTTCTCTCTCTCTGCAAAAAAGCAGGTCCTCTCTCAGAAAGCAAGTCCTCTCAGTAGAAAGCAGGTCCTCTCAGTAGACAGCAGGTCCTCTCAGTAGAAAGCAGGTTCTCTCTCAGTAGAAAGCAGGTCCTCTCAGTAGAAAGCAGGTCCTCTCAGTAGAAAGCAAGTCCTCACAGTAGAAAGCAAGTCCTCTCAGTAGAAAGCAGGTCCTATCAGTAGAAAGCAGGTCCTCTCTCAGTAGAAAGCAGGTCCTCTCAGTAGAAAGCAAATGTCAGGAATATTAACACCTACTTATCAGAATGGAATATACCATCCTCAGAGTTTGTGCAGGGGTGAAACATTCACACACAAAGCTTAAAAAAGGCGTGCATTAGCATGTATCCGGACCTATCTTAAAGCTTTCTCCCCCATTACTACGCATAGTGCTTCGTGGTCGGTTGAATCGGGCCCCTGAAGTCATATTTTTTGTATAAAATTGAATTGCTTCAAAAACAGAATTAAAAAAATTCCCCTAAGAATTTTTAGTTACCTGAATACCAAACCTGACCCTGGGAACTAAATCACATCACAGCTCAATCACTTCTATGTGCTAAAAATAATGCATTGTTCTTCCATTGAGATCTAATAGCTCTATGGAGGAATGTAATAAAAAGGTTTGGTCTAAAGATTTGTTGAAAATGAATTGTAAAAAAAATCCAATGTAATATAATTAAATGCCAAAACTGCTGAATGTAACCCCTAGAACCAGGTGGGAAGCAATCCATTTGTTGATGATTAGAAGTCTCTGTGAATAAAAAAAAGTGAATTGCATTGAGCGCCCCAAAACACTCAGAAGGAGGAAGAATGTACAGAAATAGAGCCTTATTTTCAACACTAGGGGGCTGATTCAGAGATGCGATTGCGAAAAAAACGCAAATATACGCACCTAAGTTAAGATCTTAGCAGGTTACAGCCCACTGCCCTTGCAAACAGCGGTGGATCTTAAAGTTAGACCACCATTGACTAACCCTAACTCTGCGCTGTCAGTTGAGATCTTAAGTGACGTAGTAGCGTTTATTTAATATCCTAAGTGTCAGCCCGCGCCCACTTTCCCTCATTTCCCTGCCTCCCCCCGCCCATTTCCATGCAAATCCTTAAGATCTTAAACTTTCGCAGCACTTAAGATCTTAAGTGCTTGCGATCGATTCAAACTTACGCTCTTAGCGAATTTACGCTCCTAACCGCTACGTACATGGCGTTGCACTATTACTACGCATGCGCAGTAATGCGAATTTTCTAAGATCCTAAATATACGCTCCTAAGTGCCGTGGAAATTGTATCTCTGAATCAGCCCCTAGATGTTTAGAGAACGTCCTTAAAGTTACATTGCTTATGTTCCTCCACCCCATCCCTCCCATGGAACAACTTTTCAAAACACAAATGGATGCTGCATGAGTTGTGTTTGGATCTGAATCGTGTGCATAATTGTTGTGGGTATTGGCAAGGTGAAGGAAAGCAGAGATGCACTATGCCATTGGTAAACCAGACAGAAGAATTGGGGCAGATCCTTGGGTCCATATGACGGGGAATTACGTACGGCGATGCCATAAGGGTCAGCGTACATAACATATTTTACGTACGCTAACTGATATGGACAGTTTACGATGATTGTAAAGACCTACAGACCTGGTCGTAAAAGTTAATGTAGGAATCTGAACACATAAGTGTCTAGATTTACTACCTGTAGCGGAGAGTGCAGGAGGCGTGCAATCCCCACTACGCAATCGGCCGTAATGACCTTGCACACCTGTAAGGCGCGCGTAGGTCAGGATCCGGCCTATTGTTACTATTTGGAGGAGGAGTTTGTGAGAGAGATGTGTTGAAGAAATGTAATCATTGTGTAGCAATAGCATGCTCAGACAATACAACCCAAGAGTTACTAAGCTGCGGCTTTGTATAAGTGGAGATGTTGCCTAATCTGATTGCTTGGAATTACATACTTGTTTCTGGAGGAACTTAAGGGTTCTTTAAACACCAGTTAAAGGAGACAACACAGGACAATTTTTAATCAGCTATAATACTTGATAAGAAGAATTAAGCAAAGCACATGAATAAAACTTGGCTTTGGCTGGTAGTTATTGCTTGATAATGATCAGCAGGTTTCCAGGAGCCTCTGTCCAGATCATTGTCGAGCTGGAAAGGTCAAGCGGACACTTCTGCAGTCAGTCCCGTAGGTGAGGCCGGGGAGCTGCCTTTATGGCAAGTCCTAAATATAGTTTCATGCAAGTTAATAAGTCCTAGTTATCTAATTCATTTCTACATTCCACATATACACAGTATACGCTAGCATTACATAATGATCATGTGCCTTGTACTGAACATCTGGTTCTACACAGTATCAATAACACGTTCGCAAAAAGTACAGTAAAAATGGAGAACGGCAGCCATCTTAGACTCCTCAGACACAATACTGTACACAGACTACCGCACTGCTGCCATTTTCTTTCCTCTGGAGTCGTAAATGTAGACTCTGGGTCCTGGATATGGGGGAGTGGTTAGCTTTGCGAACACATAGATATTGCGACCCTATGATTACAAATTCCTCCCCATCTGTTGCTTGTGCATCAAATTACAGAAGATTTCTGCAATTATTCTTCTTATTATCATTATTATTATTATTAGTAGTAGTGTTAGTAGTAGTAGTAATAGTAGTAGAAGTAATAGTGGACCGGATTTAGAATGAGAATAGGTAATTTACGCATGCAAGGTACGTAAGTGACCTGACTTCACTGGAAGGCGCATGCTACTATAGTAACCGTAGCGTATAAACTATCAGATTAAACTTTGTTCTGTCCGAGCCCATTTCCGCTAAAGTGGGAGGGGGGAAGCATGGTAAGTGTACAGTGTGGGAGGGGTCTCCAACACTGCTGCGCATCAGCGGTCGCATGGACTGCTGATCCGAACGATACACTTAATGCAGGCTTATGGCAGCGTAAGCTACCATAAAGCCGCGTGACAGGGGAGTGACAGGGGGTGTGCACTCCCCTCTGTCTCGCGTACTCACAGACCCCTGCACGCATGGAAAACGGGGTCTGAATCCGGTCCAGTATTATTATTAATATTATTATTATTATTAGTAGTAGTAGTAGTAGTAGTTGTAATAATAGTATTGGGGCAGATCCAGAAAAACGGTTCTGTGCGAATTTAAGCCAGGCAGACACGTAAAAATGCGATTTTGTATGTACTGCGCATGTAGATGTTACGCTACGTAACGTAACGTAGCTCTGAGCGTATGGGTCATTCACATATTTGTTGCGTCAATCCGTACGTGGGGGCGTGCCAATTTTACGTGAGCCAAAAGTACATCTAAATTACGCAATGTAGACGATTTTCATTTAAAGTGTACAGTATGGGCGAGCCAAAGTTAAGGTAGGGTTTGGAAAGCGGAAATCAGTTAAAATACGTACATACAGGGGGAGTGCCTGGGGGAGTGTATAGAAGGTACGCACGCGTAAATATGCTACGCTAGTAAACAGATTGCAAGTGGAGTTCTGGATCTACCCCATTATTATTATTATTATTATTATTATTATTATTATCATTAGTAGTAGTAGTAATAGTAATTTTATCACTGGCAACTCCAACGAACTTAATGACAACTTCATCTCACAAAACCATAATTATTTAGGAACGTTATTATAATATTAATATCGTAGACAGCGATATAATATTACATGTTCATTCAGGCTATTACAAGAAAGATTCTAAAGATGTTTGAATGAAAAAATATAATATTATCTGCCGCTACTGGATAATTGTGCTTGTATTTGTACTTCTAATTGTTACCCAATATGACAGCAATATTTTATGTGAATGTGTTATAAATACTGTGCAGAACCAGACGTTCAAGGCCAGGGCACATGATCATTATGCAATGTTAGCGTATACTGTGCATATGTGGAATGTAGAAATGAGTTAGATAAGTAGGACCCATTAACTTGCATAAAACATGATTATAACCTGTAAGGTCGGGAGTTTCAGCTCTGCTGCTGTTGGGATATAATGGACTAGACACAGATCCAGACTTAAGTTTATTTTAAGTACACAAGCGTATCGTGGTTACGTAGTAAGTATAATGCATTCCTCGGGCACTCCTCTCGCAAGCGCGTAACTTTGCTGATTTACGAGTTAAAAAACCCTACCTTAACTTTTCCATGCGTATCTCGGGTCGTACGTATCGCCAAGTCCATACTGTACAATTGAAACGCCTCCCTCCTCCCACAATTTGTATTTTCGGCATGCGTAGGGATGACACACACCTTCGTACAGAGTTACAAAGAAGTTACCTATAATCAGAGTTACGTCAGGTAACATCTGGCGTGCGCATGTGCAGTGCATTCAACAGACAGATTTACGCATGGCGTGTGCGTTATTTGGCTGCCGTTATTAAGTCAGCTCCCGGACCCGCTTGATCATTATCATACAATAACTATCAGCCAAAGCGAAGTATTATTCATGTGCTTTGCTTAATTCTTCTTATCATATATTATAGTTGATTAAGAATTGTCCTGTGTTGTCTCCTTTAACTCCTGGTATTTAAAGGACCCCTTAAGTTCCTCCGGGAACAAGTATGTAATGCCAAGCCATCAATAACAAAATTGATTAGTACAATTTCAAATAAAATCAACATTTTAATTCCTCCTCAGAATGTACTTGCTGCAAATAATCGTGGCTGGATTCATTATTGTGGGAACAAAGGACTGGATTCAGAGATGCGTTTTTTCCAAAGTACGCAATTATACGCACGCGCGTAACAAGCCAACACCCACCAACGCCCACGACACTCCCCTCTCACGGCCATGCAATCATAGACCTCCATAGAAACATACATAGAAACATAGAAAGTGACGGCTGATAAGAGCCACATGGCCCATCTAGTCTGCCCGGCCATGCAATCGTAGACCTTCATAGAGCACATCTAACTTTACGTGTGTACTTACTGTGTATATGTATGCCGTACGTATGATTCTATGTAACCGCGCTCTCAAATTCTCATTTAAGTGCCTCCCCCCACCCTCTTTAATGTAACTTTTGAAGTACGTATTTCAACCCTGCCCCTCCGTATGTATGTTCCCAAGTGCGATCAGTGGCGTATCTACCATGGGTGCAGAGTGTGCAGTGCACACGGGCCCCGCAGACAAGGGGGCCGCCCGTGGCACTCACCCTGCATGGAATGGAAGATCCCAGTACCAACTATTTTTGTACAAACGGTGACGGTCTCCAGCAGCCTTCCGTTCCCAACAGTGCACTGCGCGCGGGTGTCACATGGGGATGTCAGGCGTGCGTGCACT
>WWET01002141.1:109831-129619 GCA_011038615.1 Limnodynastes dumerilii
CCTTTTCTTTTGAAAAATGGTACCCTCCTCTAGCTGGTCACAACCCTTGATGTATTTTGAAAGCTGCTATCATGTCCCCCTCTCCCTTCTCTGCTCCAAGCTATATATGTTTAGTTCCTCTAGCCTTTCTTGGTATGATTTGTTATAAAGGCCATGGACCATTTTAGTTGCTCTTCTTTGCACAGTCTCTAATGTATTTATGTCTTTCTGGAGATATGGCCTCCAGAACTGAACACAGTATTCTAGGTGAGGACGTACCAATGATTTATAAAGGGGCATTACTACTTCCCTCTTTCTGCTACTAATTCCTCTCCCTATGCAACCAACCATAGAGCACATCTAACTTTACGTGTGTACTTACTGTGTATATGTATGCCGTACGTATGATTCTATGTAACCGCACCCTCAAATACTCATTTAAATGCCTCTCCCACACCCTATTTAATGTAACTTTTGAAGCACGTATTTCAACCCCGCCCCTCCGTATGTATGTTCCCAAGTGCGATTCACATGTCCGTGCCTAAAGCACTTATGTGCATATAATTAACGTGAATTACGTAAATAAAGTTACTACAACTACTAACTGAAGTTACAACTTCACGTGAAAACGGATCTGTGAATACGGCCGAAACTCTCCAAACTAAAACCTTGCTGAGTGTAAAAGTAAAGCAACGTTAGTAAGCTTTGATATAACACATGTGAAGTCATTCTGAAAAAAATTCTCCCTGTAAGTGATTGAGAAATAAACAGAATATTACATTTTAGAAACAAAATTAAGCAAAACTCGATTTTAAATGATCTGTCGTTCTGAATAAAATTAGCGAGTGATTTTGTATTATCTATACGCTCAAGCGATCAACTGCATAAATTCATAAATGTCGAGAAATAAAAGCTGAGGTAAAAAAGGACATCATTGGATTTATTAGCTAATGAACATAGACAAATAGTAGGAATCAATTGTAAGTTGTCAGAATAAGATTAACCTGTGTAAATAACAACACTGTTAAATAGTAAATACACAAAAGGCCATGATCTGTGCTGTGATAAAGAGCAAATTCAACCCTCTACATCTTTATATAACAAATAAATTCCAGGCCCTTTTCATGCAGTGTGATTTTGGAAGCATATTTATTCTATCAATATATTTATTTGCAAAGCATAAACTAACTGACCTGTGATCTACACTGACAGCTCTCTACTATTTATTGTCTCTAAACAGACAACGCTTTAACCAGCACAGAGTTTCATCCCTTTATTCTAATATACTGACTCGCCTCAGCAGCTGCCGCTATTAATGTGTATCCGTGAATGCAAGTATACACCTCAGGTGATTTGGTGCCATTGTAATTACAAAGATTTCCCAGTAAGGTCTAGAAAAAAACCCATATGCGAAGCTGGATATCATAAAGCATTTATACAGAGGTGTTAGAAATGATTTGAGAAATCCATTAAACGAAAACAACTCTAATCATCCAAAATAACATTCCATTTATTATTAATAAATCTAATCAGTAGTCTGAAATTGCTCACATAAAATATTTACTTATTAGTTGGCCTGCTTATGGTTGAAATCAAAGTCTGCAACGTGACTAATTCCAGAACCAGGAATTTGGAACTTGGTTACAAAATATGCATTTAGCTTGAAAACTTGGTCAGTCCGCACGTGGAGAGGGGAGTGAGCTTGGTCAGTCCGCATGTGGAGAGGGGAGGGAACTTGGTCAGTCCACAAGTTGAGAGGGGAGTGAGCTTGGTCAGTCCACACGTGGAGAGGGGAGTGGACTTGGTCAGTCCGCAAGTGGAGAGGGGAGTGAACTTGGTCAGTCCGGACGTGGAGAGGAGAGGTAACTTGGTCAGTCTGCAAGTGGAGAGAGGAGTGAACTTGGTCAGTCCACACGTGGGGAGGGGAGTGAACTTGGTCAGTCTGCACTGGAGAGGGGAGTGAACTTGGTTAGTCCGCACGTGGAGAGGGGAGTGAACTTGGTCTGTCCACACGTGGGGAGGGGAGTGAACGTGGTCAGTCCACACGTGGAAAGGGGAGTGAACTTGGTCAGTGCAAAAGTGGAGAGGGGAATGAACTTGGTCAGTCTGCACGTGGAGAGGGGGGGGAACTTGGTCAGTCCGCAAGTGGGGAGGGGAGTGAACTTTGTCAGTCCACACGTGGGGAGGGGAGTGAACTTGGTCAGTCCGCATGTGGAGAGGGGAGTGAACTTGGTTAATCCGGATGTGGAGAGGGGAGTGAACTTGGTCAGTCCACACATGGGGAGGGGAGTGAACTTGGTCAGTCCACACGTGGAAAGGGGAGTGAACTTGGTCAGTCCGCAAGTGGAGAGGGGAGTGAACTTGGTCAGTCTGCACGTGGAGAGGGGAGTTAACTTGGTCAGTCCACATGTGGGGAGGGGAGTGAACTTGGTGAGTTCACATGTGGAGGGGGGAGTGAACTTGGTCAGTCCACAAATGGGATGGGGAGTGAACTTGGTCAGTCTGCAAGTGGAGAAGGGAGTGAACTTGGTTAGTCTGCATGTAGAGAGGGGATTGAACTTGATCAGTCTGCACATGGAGAGGGGAGTGAACTTGTTCAGTCCACACATGGGTAGGGGAGTGAACTTGGTCAGTCCACATGTGGAGGGGGGAGTGAACTTGGTCAGTCCGCACGTGGAGAGGGGAGTGAAGTTGGTCAGTCCACACGTGGAGAGGGGAGTGAACTTGGTCAGTCCGCACGTGGAGAGGGGAGTGAACTTGGTCAGTCTGCACGTGGAGAGTGGAGTGAACTTGGTCATTTTAAATGCCTATCTCCGCCTATATGGAGGAGATACGGCCCCTTTAACGTACCGGCCAGCATGCGCACTAATGGTAATGCTAGTACGCTACCGTAGCTATAATGTGTGCATGCGCACATCATAGTTGACTGGGGAATTACACACACAGAGTGCCTAATTCCCCAGACGTATGTAGCCCAGGATCTGGGCCAATGTTAGCACATCAGGCAGTGGTGTAATGTGGAGTCATAGACTGAGGCTCATATTTTATGCCAGGTCAGTGCCAAACCCTTTAGGAAGTTAAAGCTCACATAGGAAACCATAAACATGCCTTTGATACCCAGTTGCTCATGTTTGTGCTTTTCTCAAACTAAGTCCACTTATTAGACTACTGTCATGGCCACACCACTGACAGTCCCAGGAGATGATATACTGAAAGTGAAGAATGGAGTCTAACAGTTGGCTATAACCAGAGCCCCTCAAGGTGGGTCACAGCCCTTTGAACATTACTGAGAACTGACAGTGATGGGCGATACCAAGCTGGATGGGTACAGGAAGCAAGGAAGATCCAGGGATTCATGAAGGAAACCAGAGAAATAGGACCATATCCAGAGTTAATGCTAGATTTCATATACAGAATTTGTCATTCACAATCCCCCATGCTCTCCTATGAATTGGATCCACCAACACTACCCTGCCTTAAAAATTCCACAAACATCTCCAAGCTTGCGGAATACTGGATTGTACATAATGGCTTAGCCTACTAGGCATGCACCCAAGGAGGCACTGCCACACCACCAGTTGTTTAAACACACCCCTTTGACAAAACAAATGCATCAGTAATAATCAACTATGGATCCAAGAATTTTCTATGCCGGGGGGCCAGGAATCCCTCTTGGTAGCCCTGCATGTACTTTCTTTAAATGCTTTGCACATTACACCCCATTTATTCCTATTGGGTAATAACTCAGGTAAAACAATCTTTCAACGTACATCTAATACACAAAAATAATTATGATTTCAATGTATGTACTGTAATTATTATCCATCACAAATAAGTCCGACCTTCTGCAATCTTAGGATATTATTATTGCAGGTATTATGTTAGACCCCTCATTCTTTAGTAGCTCATAACAATTATTGGATATAATAATGAAGTAAACACAATATACATGCTGCAATTAAGCGTGAACATTCAAGAACAAACATAGATTTGCATTGACAGCTTAATATACAACATAATAATTCACTGATAAATTGAAGGCACTTACAGCAAACTATGAACAGAAATGTGACATTGTAAATTAATTGAAATAGCATGGATTTAATTTCAAGGCAGATGACTACTTAGAATAGACATACATAAAAATGGTTAGTTTAGTAAGAAAAAATAATTTAGAAATTTTGTTCATTTAGGTACGTCCTTCTTCTTCTTCTTCTTCTTCTTCTTCTTCTTTCTCTTCCTCTTCTTTTTTTCCCCTTATTCCTCTTCCTCTACTTCTTTCTCAATCTCTTCTTCCCCCCTCTTATTCCTCTTCCTCTACATATTCCTATTCCTCTATCTCTCCTTTTCCCCCCTCTTATTCCTCTGCCTCTTATTCCTCTACCTCTCTCTTATTCCTCTTCCTCTTATTCCTCTTCCTCTACATATTCCTATTCCTCTATCTCTCCTTCTCCCCCTCTTATTCCTCTTATTCCTATTCCTCTACACATTCCTATTCCTCTACACCTCTTATTCCTCTTCCTCTTATTCCTCTTCCTCTACATATTCCTATTCCTCTATCTCTCCTTCTCCCCCTCTTATTCCTCTTATTCCTATTCCTCTACACATTCCTATTCCTCTATCGCTCCTTTTTTCCCACCTCTTATTCCTCTTCCTCTACATATTCCTATTCCTCTATCTCTCCTTTTTTCCCCTACCTCTTATTCCTCTTCCTCTTATTCCTCTTCCTCTACTTCTTTCTCTTCTTCTACTTCTTCTCCAGACTTTTCCAGACTGTGGATTTGTACAACCTACTGATCCAAACTTCCTGCCACCCTTTTAAGTGCAAACGGATTATAAATGTTAAAGTAGGGCCTTGCTAATGGAAGTTCATGTAAATGATGGGAATGTTTATCCAATCACTTGCAATGATGTGTGGATAAAGCAGAGATTTACTATCAGATCCCTGCTTTTGCTATGTTCAGAATACAAATGTAGCAAAATCTGGTCCATTATTATTATTATTATTACTTGTCATTTGTTGCCGGACCATTATTTTGGAAGATGTTCTGTCTTTATCATTTCCTTCTCCCAGTAGATTCCCTACTTCTGCCCCATCCATTCAAAAGGAGGTCAAGAACTTTGCTTAAAGGTCCTCCATGCATCATAAAGTACCCCTACAAATAATCGGCCAGATCCTGACCCCCGCACACACATAAAGGGTTATGCAGCCGTAGTGAGGAGTGCACGCCCTCTGCATTCCCTGCTGTCTGTAGTAAATCTGGACACTTACGTGTCAAAATAGCTACCTTAATTTGTACGACTTGAACTGTAGCCATACGTACTTAACCCTAGTTGTAATGGAGCTTCCCCAATCCTGACCCTTCATTTAAATGGCTATCCCCGCCTGTATGGAGAGGATACGCCAGGGTAAATGAAGACTCAGCCCCTTCTGCGTACTTACTGATGTACGTAATTTGGTTATGTACATCAGTATTTACACTGTTGGTGTACAGGAGACTTAAGCAAATGTCGTGCATTGTTCAGGATTTGGCCCAATGATCTGACTAAACACTATAACACACGGGTAGGAGTTTGGACCGGATTCAGACCCCCCGCATGCTTTCCGTGTGCGCGCGGGGGTCTAAAAATTACGTGAGACAGAGGGGAGTGCACGCCCCCTGTCACTCCTCTCTGTCGTGCGGGCTTTATGCCAGCTTACGCTGCCATAAGCCTGCCTTAAATGCGGCGTGCGGATCCGCGATCTGTACGACCGCTGATTCGCTACAGTGTGGGAGCCCCCTCCCACACTGTACACTACATGCTTCCTGGGCTTTAGCGGGCGGAAAGGAAGCACAGCCAATTTCCACAAAAATGGTCTCAGACGGAACAAAGTTCCGTCCAATTGCTGCAACGCTAGGATTACTATAGTAATCCTAGCGTAACATCGGGAGGGTGTAAATCACCTGACGGTATTAAATCTGGATCTGGTCCTTTATTCATAATATCTTGGATTTCATGAAAATTGGGAGTCTGGATCCGGACCACGATGCTTACAATAGAAAAAATGCAATTTATTGTCCTCTCCTATGACAAGCATATATAAAACAGTGAATATTACCAGATACCAAGCTGTCTGTAGCTGCTACTCCTGAATGAGGGGGGCTTTGCCATGCAGAAATCAGCTGCCACAAGGGGGCAGAGCCACCCACCATGTGTATGAGATATGCATTAAATCGTACAGTAAGGGCTGGCCCCTGGGTCACGGACTCACGATCTGCACATAGGAGGGCAGGAGGGGTGCCCTATTTTCCTGCATGCGGTAATGTGACTCACAAATTTCACACGTTACCCTCTGGAGGCTATGTACAGGATTTTTTTATGAAATCCTGATCCAGACCACTGCCTGGAGAAAAAAAAAGGACATTCCCAAAATAATTACGCATCCTCAGGTCAAACACACTGTCCCCGATCTAGATCTGAGCCTATGCCAGCTGACGTAATCTTCCTCTGCTTGATTTGCTACTGCACATGCTCAGAACTGAAGCACACACAGGGACAACCCATTCAGATCAAAGCACAACCCTGGCATCCAGGACTTGTGCTCTGAGGGGCATGTTAAGGGAGGGAGGTGGTGGAGGGACGTAGTCAATGTGCAGTAAGGGCGTGGCCTAGGCAAGTGCACCCAATCCTGGTCAGAACGTATATGTAACAATGGTTACTTTACGCTAGAAAATTTGCACCTACTAGAAACCAGAGCACCCAGAGGAAACCCACACAGACACAGGGAGAACATACAAACCCCACACAGATAAGACCTAAACCGGGAATCAAACTCATGACCTCAGTGCTGTGAGACACAAGTGCTACTCACTGAGCCATTGTACTGCCCCAAATCAGGGGCCACTCATTTAAAAGCTTTTTTAGTACTGGTTAGCTTGATTGTTGTCCAGCAATTTACATTAATGATATGGAATTTCTACTACTGTATTGTGTGGTTGCTGGTTTTTTTTTTTTTTAGACTACTGTAAAAAATAAATATTTTTTATAATTTTATATTCCTGTAAATTTACCTTTGCATTGCTTTGGAGCAACAGTTTATAACCCTCATGATCTAATCCTGCACTTGCAGAGTGTATTTGTACACATAGCAGCAGAGAGCTCGCTGTTTTGTGCCTGTTCACCACATACCGATATTTACTTCCCATCCAGAGGCTCCTTTTACTTGTGCATGTGGCTTGAACGTAACAAAACGCATGATGCGCTACCATTCGTCCACAGATCTGGATCGAGGCCACAGTCTGTGGATGTTTGTTATCATGGGTGTCTTGTTACTATCTTTGGTTATATTGACTACAGAGAAAGATGCAGTTACAATACACTGCTTTGTGTATTAGACAGATGCGATTCTATCAGTGGGATATCGCATCTGAGTACATGACTGGCTGTGGACACACACCATTTCTCTTTGGTGTACAGTAATATATTGTATTTGTGTGGACCTGAACATCCGAAATTAGTCATATTCCCGATCGGTGTTATAATTAAACAAGTTCGGGGGTTCATACTGTTCTTTTCCACTGTGTTTTTTACAATATCGGGGTTTACCTTGTGTACTTGTCCTCTGCTTCTTAGGATAATATCACAGACTTTGAATCTGTGGCCTTTTACTTATCACATGGTTTGTTTTCAGTTGGTGCTATGAATACGTGGACTGGTGACTTATACCGTGTTTCACATTACTTACCATTTAAGATCACACTGGAGTTAGTACACTGTGAGCTTGTGGTCTTTGAATTTATTGGTGGATTATAACCTGAGTAATTTTAACGTGTTAAAGTTTGATCTACATTTCATACACAACAAATTGTGGTCTGGAGGATCTTAGAAATATATTTTCTGTTATCTCAAAATTACTGAAGAAATTATTACAAAGATATGGAATTTCTACTAGTGTATTGTGTGGTTGCTGTTTCGTTTTTTTAGAGTGCTGTAAAAAATTAATATTTTTTATATTTTTATATTTTCCTGTAGAGTCACCTTTCCATGGCTTTGGTGCAACAGTTTAAAACCCTCTTTATCTAATCCTGCACTTGCAGAGTGTATTTGTACACGTAGCAGCAGAGAGCTCGCTGTTTTGTGCCTGTTCACCACGTACCGATATTTACTTCCCATCCAGAGGCTCCTTTTACTTGTGCATGTGCTACCATTCGTCCTCAGATCTGGATCGAGGCCACGGTCTGTGGATGTTTGTTATCATGGGTGTCTTGTTTCTATCTTTGGTTATATTGACTACAAAGAAAGATGCAGTTACAATACAGTGCTTTGTGTATTAGACAGATGCGATTCTATCAGTGGGATATCGCATCTGAATATATGACTGGCTATGGACACACACCATTTCTCTTTAGTGTACAGTAATATATTGTATATGAATATTGTATTTGTGTGGACCTGAACATCCGAAATTTGTCATACTGCCTACTCCCGATCGGTGTTATAATTAAACAAGTTTGGGGGTTCATACTGTTCTTTTCCACTGTGTTTTTTACAATATCGGGGTTTACCTTGTGTATATCTCCTCTGCTTCTTAGGATAACATCGCGGACTTTGAATCTGTGGACTTTTACTTATCACATGGTTTGTTTTCAGTTGGTGCTATGAATACGTGGACTGGTGACTCATAACGTCTTTCACATTACTTACCATTTAAGATCACACTGGAGTTAGTACACTGTGAGCTTGTGGTCTTTAAATTTATAGGTGGATTATAACCTGAGTAATTTTAACGTGTTAAATTTTGATCTACATTTCATACACAACAAATTGTGGTCTGGAGGATCTTAGAAATATATTTTCTGTTATCTCAAAATTACTGAAGAAATTATTACAAAAGAAGTTGTTAAAACCATTTTACGTATGTATTAATCAAGAGACTCCTACTAAGTATTATCTGAAATTATCATTTTTTTGTTCAATTAAGAGAACAGCGCTAAAGGATACTGTTAGTTTCTCTGCGTAGTTGCTATTGGTAACATCACCAATTTTCCACGTTAAAAACATAATTATCTATGCCATAACCCTTTTTTTTATATCCTATTAAACAGGAAACTGTTGATATACTATATTATACACCAGAAAGCACTGAAAAAGTAATAACGCTGCTGATAGATATATGAAAATGGTATGACTAGGAATATATTAATGATTTGAGGAGATGTAATGTTCCGGCAATGCAATCTTTAAGTTCCATACTGTATTTGTAAATTCTCATTTCAGAGAATTAATAGTCTATGAATAGACCTGGGGGACTAGAGTCTGTGATTGCAGAAAGATTGGGAGAATGTAAGGCCAAACTCTAAGACCCATAAGAAAGTTTACCGCCAAATGTGAAATGATAACAATATTAGGCAGCATAACTTTGAAAAACTCTGCAATATGTATATTGTGTAAACAGAAAGCTCAATACATCAGACTGTTCTTCCAGTCAATTAAACTTTACAACATTGAAAACCAACCCCTAGAGAAGACAGATCAATGATCTATTTATATCTCTTTATAGAAAATAAGTAAACAGCAGATGTTCATTATGAATTAATCACATCTAAAAGGACTCCCTAGCGATTACAAACTTCATGAATAAAAAGATCCACAGTATGAATGATCATCGTCCCTGTGATAACTATCACACAAAGCAGATTGAATGCTTGACATTTTACCCATTCTGGTCAGCCATAATTATAACTCATCCGCCACGTGTACATAATAATTCAGCTTTTTATTGAATCCCTTTGGGTTAACTATGCCAAAAAGATCCATTGCATTTCAAGATATACAAAAAAAAAAATACAAAACAAACACAAATCCTGCCTACAAACTAAATTGACTTGTTTAAAGAAAAATGGATTCAATAATGCACTGTAAATTGTATTGTATTGTTTATGTAGCTGTTTATTGGGAATAAAAAATGCATGTTGTTTAGTTGCTTTGGCAGTTTCCATCTCTCTTGACTACACTTCAGTTGGTGGAATAGTAAGAGGCTGATCAAGAGGTGAACAGACTGTGTACCCAATGGTGGTGTATATCTCTGAGTGATTGTGTACTGTGAATGCTCAGAAACCATGTGCACAAAATTCCAGGCAACCCAAACCCAACAATTTGCACCAATCACAGGTCATGTCTAAGTTCAATGGGAGACAATCTGTTTTGGACCATTTCAGACTTCAAATGGAATACAAAGGTTATGGAATTACTGCTTGAGCATATTGTAGGTATAAAATAAAATGAAATTAATAAAAATAAAAAGTGTAAATATATATTTTTTTACTTTTTCTGTCTAAATTAATTCTCATATGCAGGGCCACTGTCAGAAACTGCAAGGACCTGGATACAGCCGCTGGGCCCCGCCCCCTAAGTGATGTCATCGGTGATGTCGTATAGGGGAAGGGTGTCGCACCTGCTTTAACAAGTTCTTCCTTGTGCATTGGCCCGCTACTGAACAACAAGTTTGAGCAACAAGTATCGGCAGTAGGATACCGGAAGTGCCCATTACCATGTGTAAATCGAGTAAATACATTTTGTCTTAGGTGCAATAACTGTACATTGACATTTATGGGCATGTGTAATGCTTGTAACCCCAAAATGCACCTAAAACCTTTATCTCTATATGAAGAAGCCTAGAATGTATTGCTAGAAATAAACAGCGAAGTTGATATACAAAAAACCCCCAAAACACATTAGAGGGATTTTTTACAAAAGGTACTCTGCTAAGAATTCAAGGTGACAGGTAACTATGAATGTGCTTAAACCCTAAAACAATTATCTATACTATAAATAAAATAGAAAACAATATTCCCGAAGAGAGCGGGTGTGGGCCCCCAATAATTTTGGTAGGGCCGATTGATAAAGGCATAGCAATCGATCCCAGGAGCACCAAACACAATGCTCCGAAAAGTAAGTAAGGATTCTAACATCAACACTCTCCCTAATCCTTACCCTAACCCTCCCTTCTATTACTCTAACCCCCCATTCCCCGCCTATCCCTCAGTTTCCGTTCCCCGCAGCCTGACCCTAACCCTCCCCTTCCGTGATCCTAACCCTCTCTTCCCCAGTGTCTAACCCTAACCCTCCCCCAAAGGCTAGAAGTCCACGGAGAGGTTAATCACATCTCCAGTGGTCCAGCGGCGGCACTTCTGAAAATGAATGGCTGATTATGCTGATCAACATACACACCCATTCATAAAAAAAAAAAATCTAAAATCGCTGCCGTTCGAAATAGAGACAGCCGAAAGGGAACTTTTGGCTGTCTCTACTTCTCCTTGACAGCCTTCGATGCAGAGACTCCTACCAGATGAGAGCTTATTGAGATGTCTAGATGAGCTTTCTAGATGTCTGAAACAGAAGAAAATTCATATATCTTGCCATGTTTACAGATTACCATAGTCCACATAAACCCATTTCTACCAAAGACAAGTCAGAAGTCATTTAGGGCCAGACAGATCCAGACTTGCGTAGTTTTGGCTACTTACGAATGCCTCTTTAGTAAGTAAGCCTAAGGGTAACATCTGTGCAAGTCCGTGACAAATATTACCATACGGATCTCTAGGTGTATGGAGCTTAGTTTTGTATGCTAGGAGATTCGTTTGACATCTCCCCCACCTGCCTAACCATAAGGTGTGTGTGTGGGCGAGGGACCATGTCAATTTTACAGTCTGAGCTGTTTTTAAGAGTTTGTGCGAACCGATGATCACACGGGACACTTTAGGTAGGGTTATGGCAGCATAAGTAATGCTAATGCCGCACGAGGCAGCGACGTGACAGGGAAGTTCACTCCCCTCTTCTGTGGACTACCGGACCTCCGTGTGTACAGAATGCGCATAGATGTCTATATCTGGCCCTCAAGCAGGGTACACACTGTGACTTTTTAGCAGATAATCTTTCAAATCGCCCAATCAAAAGACTGTTTCAGCAGATATCTCACCAGTGTGTACTGTCCAAAGATCTCCTAATAGACACAGGACACACTTGCAAAAAGCAAAAGATCTCTTTCCATGGGTGATCCGGCATATTAGAAGATCCAAAAGATCAAATCAAAAGATCACAGACCGTTTTTGAGTATCTTTGGACAGTACACACTGGTGAGATGTCTGGTAAAACGGTCTTTTGATTGTGTGATTGGAAAGATTATCTTTCGTCCCAGTTTGTACCCAGCCTTAGGGCAAGATTTACTAAGCTGCAGGTTTGGAAAAGTGGAGATGTTGCTCATAGCAACCAATCAGATTCTAGCTCTCACTTTATTATCACATACTAGAGAATGTCAGCTAGAATCTGATTGGTTGCTATGGGGCAACATTTCCACTTTTCCAAACCCGTAGCTTAGTAAACCTGGCTTAGGGCCTGATCCAGACCTCTGCCCACCACCGTAGTTACGGCGGGCGGATGCATAAAATCTGCGCATGTATCGAGCAAATGTTGCCCGGCGTAACTAGGGAGACCCGTTCCTTACATTTGAGGGGGCGTTCCTCGCTGTAACTACTCAACAGTTAGGGAAGGAAGGTGGGGGGGAGGTAAAGTAATGAGGGCCGGTTTGGCCATTTACGCTCCTGTAGCCGGCGTAATTACGCACTGTTACGCCGGCTGAAGTTAGGGTAGCCTTCAGCCGGCTACAGGGGGAGTGTCGGGGGGAGTGCATGCCGATACGCTGTGTGTTAGTACGCACAGCGCATCGGCATAGGTCTGGATCAGGCCCTTAGAGTGTAAATTAGTTAAACCCTTATTTTTATTTAAGATTACATTGTATCAAAACATCATTTTAAAATAGCTGTTCTTAGATTTAGCTTCATTGATTTGAGATGAAATAATAATAGCACATTATCACATTCAAAACTTTTTGGCATGGGCTAATTCCTTTTCATATCTCTGCTCCCTACGTGTGTCTGTGAAGAAGAGCGGGAGTGGAATATTAATTCAATGTCTATTCTGTATATTGAAAAACAGTGATGAATAATCTTGACCTTTTTCCACCTGCCTGGCAAGGAAAGCAAAATGTTTTCACTACATTTTCATTTATAAATATTTGCTCATGTACCTGTTTGTAGGCAGCAGATGAAGTTATCTCTGATAAATCATGTACATGTTTTCCAACAAATGTTCCTGTGAAATGCAAATGGCGAGTTCTATTTGTTGTGTCACTGGATCTTATGGCAGGACCATATGCAAATCAGTGAAACAACATTACAAGCATCATTTCGCAACCAAAGACACTTCTCTTTCTAGATTTCCTATGTACCCAATTAAGAACTTGCTTTTTCTTGATAATAATGTCACCAAAACATTTGTACTGCATTGTAATGTCTTTTTTTTTATTTTTTATTTTTTATAGAATATTTCAACCGTCTTGTAAGGCAGTTATCTATTCTCTGCAAATCTCCAGAGTATCTCCCACAAGTAAGAAGCTGTCAACCTCTCCCCTCCATGTCAGTAGCTGGCACCTAGCTTGGAGACACTGTTGGGAAAAGAAAAACACTGAAAGTAAGAAATTATGTCACTCATCCAGTGTTTCAGGCCACCTCTGAATCTTAGTGCTTCGGGTTGCTTAATTCTAGCACTGGTCCTGTATTAAAGTCCTTATACATCAAGAACCATAAATAGGGCTTAACCACTTATAAAAGTAGAAGGGAAGAAAAGATGGAACCAACCACAAGGTCCTTATCTTAGGGGATAAGTGGAAGAAGTGGTAACACATACCCTCCAACATGACCCATTCCATTAGGTACAAAATACTCTATTTCTTAGTTTCCAACTGTCAGTTACTGTGGTAACCTCCTTTGTTGAAGAGACAAATAGTTTTTTAAATATCAGTGAAGTCATTTCACCAGGTGAGTGTGACAGTTGCAAGCTCAGGTGCGGAGCATATTTTACCTAATGGAATGGATCATGTTGGAGGATCTGGTAACACCTCCCTCCCTGGACTGATACATAGTATGTGTGATGGAATTTAGTATGCATGAAGCTTAAGAAGGCTTCATGAATCAGCACAGCTCTTTGGGAATTGTCAAGTATTGGAAGCTAAAGATTGAGACAAAGGGGGGCTGGATCCAGAATTAATAACCTTAGTGTAATTTCACAAGTCAGTTGTGTAAGTCAGACCTAGGGCCAGATTTACTAAGCTGCGGGTTTAGAAAAGTGGAGATGCTGCAACCAATCAGATTCTAGCTCTCACTTTCTTTTTACATACTAGAGAATGTCAGCCAAAATCTGATTGGTTGCTATTGGTTGGCAACATCTTCACTTTTCCAAACCGACATGTACGCACCAGATGTTATGCTATGGATGTCCTAGCTTACAGAACTGAGTTCTGTACGCTAGAACATTTATACGTGTATTCTTTCCATGACTTTCGCTTGCCTAAAATGTGGGTAGGTTTAGACATATAGAAAACATAAAAAAACAAACACATAAAAAACAAACACATAAACAAACAAATAAATAAATAGACTCTGTTACACTTGCTCTCCAGCACAGGCTGCTATTCTGGCCTCTTAGTTTATTATGTTTTGGTTCACCTGATTACCAGCACCTGTTCAGTTGAGTATTTATTCCAGCGTCTTAGTGAAAAGAGGTCATTTTGGCAAATCTTTATCAAGAGCCCTGGATTCTATGTATACAGCCATATTGTGTTCCTACAGCCTTGACTTGTCCCAAACTGTCCTGCTTTATACTCTGCTTATCTTGTGTAAACCTAATGGTTTACCTCTAGTGTTGATGTTAGTGTAAACCTGCTTGGGATCCTGTTCAGCTGAACACAAGATCAGGAAAGGGGGGGCAGGGGCAGGTAAGCTCGCCAGAGGGCATGTCCACTGTTTCAACACCAGGAGGAATTCCAGAAACCGTAGAAGGTTTTAAATAATAACAATGATGCTGTACAAGTTATCAACTTATCCTCTCATGAATTGGGTAAGAACCATCTATTGGTTTTATCTAAAGGTCTATCTTTTTCTCCCACTTCATTGATCGATCAGTGAAAAAAATATATAGAGTATGACTCCAGCGCTGATATGTGTGTGTATATCTGAGTAAATCAACAACAATAAAATAACATAAAATAAATAAATAAATAGCAATTATGATCCAAATTGATACATAACGGCATATAGTGACCCCATAAAGAAAAGTCCTTCAGTCTAAATGGGTGTTAGAATCCAGTAAGCAAGAATCTCCACTTCTTAGGACTCAGTACATATGGAAGAAATAAAAGAAATACAGAGAACGTGTATAAATAATTAGTCAATTAATGCTAGATGGGAATAACACCAGGAAAGATTATGTCAATAAATCTTTACTTCAAAATATAATTAAAATAAAACAATCCTGGGTAAACATAAATATATAAAAATACTAAAACACACCAATGACAACAACAATAAAAACTACATCAAAGTCCAAAGGAAAGCCCCTACCCCAGTCTCAGATGGAAACGGAGACAGTATGCAAGCTGCTACTGATGACAGGAGGGACGTCTCCCTGCTGGCGGTAAACGCTGCTTACTCGGATCGATAGTCCAGGAGCCGGGGGATACCTGAGGCACTTCAAGGCAATGTGTCTGTTCCGGATTCAGTTTGACATGTTTCGGGCGGCAGCCCTTTCTCAAAAACGATCCGGACATGTGGAACTCAGGTTTCAAATAGTCTGTTTGGCTGATGTCATTACTTGCTCCTCCTCTTATTGGGCGGTATCAAATAATTAACCCTATATGCCGCTATGTATACAGAGTGGTCAGCGATGTACAATAAATTACAGATATGTAGCAGATTGATTATTTATTTAATTGGTTATTGTATTGAACATATAATCTTCAAAAATGTTCTCCCTACTTGGATATATATAGGCTTAAGGCATTGTAGATTTATTTCTTTAGTCTATCAGAAGAGATGATTGCAATCTGATAGATGTTCTACAAACCACCTATAGGACTCAATATATATATGTGCTTTAATGTGCGTTTTATATGCCACATACAAGACACCATACATATATACTCTCATGATAAATAATAACAGGATCTTATGTCCTAAAAATAACAATAAATAAATACAAGGCCCTTCTATCGTTCAATAAAATATTTAAATAGCAGAGAAGTCCTTTTGTGCTACCATAAGAGCTCCCACATATGTGCATACACATATATTAATTTCAAAATGATTAAAATAACATATATTATAAATGAAAAGATATTAAATTGGACTTACATAAAACACAACTTTAATGAGGGGAAATATACTAATAAACAAGATATGATAGGGGGATACATAATGAATTGACATAATCATTGTAAATGATTGAAACTCATAACACCTATGTGTATACATATTATATATATATATACAAGAGTGTAAGGAATATTTGGCCATGCAAAAACAAATAAAAATGGAAGTGGATAAAAGAGGAAAAAAGGGAAAAAACAGGGTAAACCTCAAAGATAAAACTCTATGGGGAGGACTTTAAAAATGATAATAACCCCTAAAAATGGTGGCAATACTTCAGTCAACCATACTTCATAGATAGTAAATTTTAAAACATTCCATTTTAAAACAATGCCAGCAAATTAGAAGAATATGTATACAAATCTCCCATTCCCAAAGGAACCGGTAGGACTCTCTTATGGGGGCAGGGGGATAAGATAATATCGCTGCATGGCTAATATATATGGTGCATATGTGGACCCTCGAATATTTAAATACAATGTATTAATATATGGGTTCATATGCCTCAGGGGACATAGTTGATACAAAGAAATGGAGCATATCTCTAATATATCAAGTGGTATAGTACTAACACCAGGAGTGGTGAAGTGGTTCCTATGTCCCCCATTTTACCCTCCAAAACCGTAGGAGGGATACTTACCCTAGAATACAATCAATAAACCCACGACACCTGGTATTCTCTGGAAGTCTCCCAACCAGGTACTTACCAGGCCCTTCCTGTATGGCTTCCAAGATCGAACGGGGTTGGGCTCATCCAGGGAGGTATGATCGTAGGTGAATCGTATCTTCAGGTCCCACTCCACCTTTAGACTGGAAGGAAGATGATAAATATAGGCAGACACAAGTTAAAGGAACCACTTCAACTCAAACTCCTGGTTCAATCCAAAAGGATGTAAGGAGTTTAAGTTGAAAATATACTCCATTTCTGTTCTTGCAAGAGATGAACCACCGTCATGTATTCGCCAATGGGGTCTGACTCTCTTGATGGCACAAAAAGATTCAATCCCCCTTGGGTCACTTTCATGATGTTTTTTGAAATGAGAGGACATAGGATGTGCCTCCAGACCTTTTTTGATGTTTCGGAGATGCTCCGCCCACCTGATTTTAAGAGGTCTAGAGGTACGTCCAATATATTCGAGACCACATCTACACCGAATAATATATATGCAATTTTTGCTATTGCAGGTAATGAACTCTTCTATGCGTGTTTCTTTCTTATTAGCTGCAGATGTATGGCTAATTACCTTCTTAGGACCTTTGACCGATCTGCACATAGTGCAATCATAGTGCAATCGCCACACCTAAAAAAACCTTTAGATGTTATCTCTGAAGGGGTTTTTGTATTACCACTGAAAGCGCTCCTAACCAATTTGTCCCTTAAATTGGGCGCCTTCCTATATATAAACTTCGGTTGGGTCTCTATATGCTTTCTCAATTCTGTATCGCCCTGTAGTATATGCCAGTGTTTCTTGACAATACTCTCAATCACCCTATGTTGGGTGGAATACTGGCTAATGAAAGGAACTATATCATTATTCATATTTTTACGTTCTTTTGGAATGAATAATGATTTCCTATCTATTCTGTTAACGTCATCTATAGTTTTGTCCAGTTTGTCTTTCGAATCCGGCTTCACCCGTTCACACTGCGGTGAAAAGCCGGCTATTTAAATAGCAGCCGGCTTGTAAAAAAAAAAAAAAAAGAGAGAAAAAAAAAAAAAGCCGGTGTTTTCAGCGCAGTGTGAACACACCAGGCTCAAATTTTCAAAATTTTGCCCACTGCCTAAAAAGCTGGCTTTTTAGGCAGTGGCAATGTGAACGCAGCAATATAAAGATGAAGAAGTCAGCAGATCTCCTATTCACAGTCTTCACAATAATACTAAGTGCTTATTCTTTAAAAAAATTAAAATGAATAAATACGGATGCTGCCATTTTTATTGAGAAATTGTTTTCCTGGCAGCGCTAAACACAACTATGGGTGGAGCTATTCACAGGACATACTCCCTTAGCAGTGCAGGACACACCCCTTTGGCGGTACAGCACATGCCCCTTTAGCAGTACAAGACACACCCCTTTGGTGAAGATAGGAGCATTCCTATCTTCCTGATTTACTTACACAAAAGTTGTCAGCAATGAGTTCATTGGGTCTTCAGTTCAACAGTTCTACTAAATGGTGAAGGAACAGTTTCCTTATCTGTTGATTTTCTTTCTTCAATAAAAAATATAGAAGGTTAATTTTTCATAATTTATTTATCTGAATGAACTCTAAGGCCCTGATTCAGAGTTTCGTTCTCTCGATAATTCAGACACTGCCCAAAGGTTATAAATATACCCCAATGACAGTTCAACTGTCATTAGCGTCGGGATATCCTGCATGCAGGACATCGTTTGCGTCGTTCCAATAGGGTTTTTTTTTTGCCAAGGCCACCCCTGGATTAAAAGCTTACAAGACTGGACCCCCATCAGAGCAGATAAGTAGCTTTTTTTTTTTTGTGGCCAACTTTTGTGCATTTTTTTATAATTTAGAAGAGGACACTACATGCATTTTTTGGACGACGGGGACATTGATATTGTGCATTTTTTTTACATTTTGATTTTTGGGGAGCAAATGTGGGATTTTTCATTAATTTTATTATATGAGCACTGTTTTTTTGTTTTTTTTTGGAAGGGGACAGGGATATTGGGCTTTTTATATTTATATTTTAGAGAGGCACATATGAGCCATCAGTTTATTATGTGGGCACTGTATTTTTTTTATGTAAGGGACAGGGATAGGGCCATATTTAATTAAATTATATTTTTGGGGGGAACATGTGGACGTTTTATATGTATTTTTTAACATGGCACAGTATGGTTGTTCTTTTTTTTTATCAATGGGCATGTCACGCTATTTGGCACTGTGGGTACTGGATAGCAGGGCATGCTGGTGATTGTAGTTCTACTATCGCCAGCATGCCAGTTCATACATGGGCATGCTGGCGATTGTAGTTCTACTTGCACCAGCATGTCCTGTCGGGCTGTTCTTTATTTATTTATTTTCATAGGTTGCAGCGGAGGGGGTGGAGGGAGAAGGGGTTAATTTTAAGCTTTAACTTTTTACATTTTTTTTTAAAAAATAATTTCTTTTTCTTTTTTTCAGCTCCGGTGAGCTGCGCCTACACTTACACCATCTCAGAGATAGTGTAAGCGTAAGGCTTGCTAAGCAGCCACTGGAGCGCAGTGGAAGCAGTATTTAAATGAGAAAAGCGACCCTTTTCTCATTTGAATATCATTCCACAGGTGCAGAGCGGTCGGATGCGAACATAGTCGGATGTGTACTTTTACACCCATCTTTCTGTGTGCACTCCCGATCTGGGCATGCTCAGTGGACATTTTGGCTCCGCTTCCGTCTGAAAAAAAGACAGAAGCGCAGCTCTGAATCAGGGCCTAAATGTCTGTTCATAGTTATGCTAGAAAGCCGGAAACAGAATCTATTACATGCAGTGGGCGAATTAAGGGAATGGAAAAAGCCACCACTTAATCGTGGTAAAGCATAGCTTTGAAATACCAGTGAAAGGCAATGTGATCAA
>WWET01002141.1:129647-150942 GCA_011038615.1 Limnodynastes dumerilii
AAGCACGCAATGCATTGTTATCCTTTGTAGCTGCATTTGGAGATGTCGTCTATTCTAGGACGGTATGTTTGTTCTTTTTGTTGCAGGATTGTTGCTGTAATTGAATTGTTTGCAACTGCGATTTCAGAGTCTCTTAGAAAAGCAGCAATTTCATTTTACCGTTTGTTTAGTCTAATGACTGCGGTCTAAAGTCTCATTACATTATAACCAATAAACTTAAATTAAAAACTCAACTAAACTGATTTTTATTTTTTTGTTATAAATTTTTATATATGTTACATTAGTTTTTTTTGTAATGGTGATAAAACCATACCATATAAAACCATACCCTCCAACATGACCCCCTCCATTCGGTACATAATACTCTGTTCCTGCTCTTCCTTCCTAATCTCTGATTGCAGTCACCTGTGTTACACACCTTTCTATTCAAATAACTAGTATAACACAGGTGACTGCAATCATTTTAGGAAGGAAGAGCAGGAGCAGAGTATGATGTACCGAATGGAGGGGGTCATGTTGGAGGGTCTGTAAAACAGGCAAAAAATGCTTTGGAAGCAGGCTGATTAGAAGCACACCTGTGTGTGGTGTTTAAAGGGTCTGTGAGGTTTATTGCAGGTGTCTCTCATCATATGACATATTATGTCAATGGAGCCTGGAGGTTCCTGGAGAGGCCAGACACAGCCAGTGAGACTGTGAGCACTCTTAAGGTGAAATGTGTATATGTGAGCCGGGCACAAGGTTTTCTCATAGTGTACAGAGATTGTCTTATGTATTAGCTTAGTGGTCAGACAGGCCTAGAGACAATAAACTACACTTGATTATTTGCATCATATGTGGATGTGATAATGTCATATGTCATGCATGCTGCTAAACAGACTGTGCCTGTGGTTGCCTTGGAAATGGCAACCTAAACCCCCGATCTTGCAACAGATAGTGGAGAATGCGAGCAAGGCACTGAGCTGCAGTGAGTAATCTGTGTGCAAACAGCAAAGACTTGTGCGGCAGTAGTTTGAAAACCTGCAGAGTACAGGTAACTGTGTGTGTTTTGTAGCAGCGCAAGACTTAACACCAAGTATTGCAGAGAGAGAAAAATACTCTGTGGTAAGATGCTTTGTTCCATGTATTGTGTGGGGATAAGTTGCCCCACCAGTACAAAACCAAGCCAAGAGAGAAAAACAAGTCATGTAAATTTTTCTGTAGAGACTATGAACTGTTTTACTTAAAGGGCCATACATGGGGTTGCCGACTTTTAAAAGCTTCCCTCCAGGAGATCCCGGAGGGAAGCCATAGATGCATGCAGGGGGCGGAGCTTATGGTGAGATATATGCAAATTATGCCATTAAGCCACACCCATTGACTATCAATTACCCCTTTCAGGGTTTCCATGGGGGTGGGGCATGATGACGCAATTTGCTTCATCAAGTCCTTCCCTATCCCTAGCAACACTAGTAAACTAGTCAGGCAGGGAGGCAGGACTTGAGGCCGTGGTTTTATGGAAATCACGAACCTCAAGTCCCTTGCGGGAGATTTTCTGGCTCTCCCGGGATACCGGGAGAACTACCCAAATTTTGAGAGTCTCCCGGACATTCTGGGAGAGTCGACAACTATGGACATACACCAGGAAAAAAGTAACTGTGGAATGATAAAGGACACCAAATTTCATTATCCTGCTATTATTACCCCAAAAAAGTAAAATGGAAGACTTTTTAAAGCCCTTGTTACAGTCTCAACAACCAGCCATGGAGGAGTCCCTGAGGCAGCAGTAAGTGGCCATAGAGGAATTCAGGGTGCCACATGAACAAAACTTTGAAGTGATGTCAAAGATGATGCAGTGGTGGGAAGAACCCCCTGCAGATAATACCACTAGCTCTATATCCATACGAGCTAGTCATTTCCTGCAAAAGATGACCAATAATGATAACGTGGAAGCATATCGGACTACCTTTGAGCAGATGGCGGAAAGACAAAACTGGCCCAAAACTCAGTGGGCAGGCCCACTGTATGGGGAACCACAAAAGGCTTATTTTGCAGATGCCAAAGACTGTGATAAACTGAAGGCGGAAATCCTCATGCGTTTGAGGATCGCTATGGCACTAAGAGCTGAAAGAGTTCATCAGTGGATTTACCAGATGGAGAAACCACCACACTCACAGATGCATGACCTCAGGACCACAGATCTTGGAAAGGGTTGTCATTGACAAATACCTAAGAGCCCTGCCAGTCGTTCTACGTAAGTGAGTAATCCATGGCAATCCTGAGTCAGTGGTCCAGTGGTCCAACTGGTAGAAATGGTTGAGAGGTACGAGGCCACCATGCCAACTGTGCACCGAATCCATCTGTCTACCATTCCCACCTTGGCAAACTTCAGTGACTACTGGTAAGACTGTTCCAGAGGTAAAGAAAGCTGGGAGAGGGGATGGACATATTTGTGCAGTGACTGTGGGCTTGGGACCTGAAGATTGGCCAGTTAAGCCAGGAAAGTTACTGTCTCATAAATGATGTTCATGATGATGCAAATAATGCTTCTAATTGTCCTAATGTTGAAAATGCTGTGATGAGTATTGAGGTGTCTGAAGGCTGCAGAATACTGTGTTTTACCGGGTCAGAGTAAACTGGTTCACTGCCGGTGAAGTCAGAAAAACAAATGTGTGGTTTTGATAGAAGGCTCCTAGGTAAAGGCCTTGTTGGATTTAGGGAGTTTGATTACTCTAGTAATTCAAAATGGGTAGACTCCTCTAAGTATCTATGACAAACTGTTGGTGTTACTTGCATATATGGACCTGAAATTATAGGACAGCTGAAGTACATTTTGAAAGCCCTGTGGGTTCAGCTGTGGTAATGGTTGGCCTGGTCCCTTCCTTGGGACATGAGACTATAATAGGGTAAGATTGTCCCCATTTTTAGAAATTGTAATGGAAGTGGGTTCTAGACACGTTGAGGCATTACTTGTTGGGCAGACGGTTTACACTCATAACAGATTATGCCTCACTAAAATGGATTCAGCTAAATAAAAGTCGAAATGTCCGGGTAACAAGGTGCTTTTCGGCTCTGCAGGAGTTCAATTTCGATGTAGAACATAGGCCAGGAAGTCAAATGGCCAACGTTGATGCATTGTCCCATGCTTTTTGTTTACGGACAACAGGTGTATCACCCCTCAAGGCAAAACAAGGGAGGAGAGAGAAATAGAAACAAGAGCAAGATAATTTATGGGAAGTGCATTAGTCCTGAGTTTCTATCATTTTGCCTGGAGACAGGCTGATTAGAAGCACAGTGTGTGGTGTTTTAGGGGTCTATGAGGTGTACAGCAGGTGTCTCTCATTTCATGTCAGTCAGTGCAACCTGGAGGTTCCTGGAGAGACCAGACACTACAAGGGGGGGCTGTGAGCACTCTAAAGGTGAATTCTGTGTTTGTAAGCTGGACACAAGGTCCACTCACAAGAGGACAGGGATTGTCTTATGTATTAGCTAGAGGGCAGACAGACCTAGGATTTACTTTAATGGATTCTGTTTTGTGTGCTGCCAATTTGTGTGACAATAAACCACAATTCAGTGTTTGCATCATATCTGGGCTGTAAGGTGCACACCGGGCAAGTCCAATATGGACACCAAAGTCCTTTGTTATTCAAAGTCTGGTGTGACGAAACGCGTAGATATTCCCCTTACTACCACCACTATAAGCTGTTTACTGACAGTCCAGGACGCTGGTAACCTCTTAGCATTCTATACAAGTCTTTATCAACTGTTACTTGCTTTTAACCTTATCATATTCAAGATTCTGTATGTATGGCAATGCTAAAATTAAAGTTTAATGCACCATAAAGTACCCTATCCAATTTTCTTCTTGTTGCAGGAGATTATAAATATAATATATACACACACTTACCTATTGATGACTTCTTCTGGTCCTCTTGGCATTATCAAGTAAACTTCTGTCTCCTTATTCTCATACTAAGACAAATCTTATTATCCTTTAGTATGACAGCACTTAAAGAATAGCTAAAAGAAACATTGAACATTTTTCCTTAAAATATGTTCTATTTTTTGCTATGATTTCTACGAAGTCCTGGTACAGTGAAGTGTTATGCAAGCTATTAGTGTCCTGCTTATCAAATACCACAGCATAATTGGTCCATGGGGAACAATAAACGACTACCTCATATAACAGCTGTAGCATAGATCCATTAGAATCATTCAAGACTGACATCATTTAAGAGATTTGTACAATGTTTATCCAGGACTGCTTTCTTCCTTGCATATAACACATTTATAAAAAAATAAAATAAATATCTGAGTAAGTAACCTATAATAAGTGTTTAAGACAAAGGGACTGATTCAGAATAACGAATAACTGCTCAAATCTGAATCTGGACAGACCACGTTCCACTACACTCTAAAACAAATTACTAATCAGACAAATTTAAGTGTTTGGGCACTGTTATTGTGTCACCTTCTAAATACCCTAGTGCAAATATAAGGAGAGAATGCCTGAATTGGGCATAAAAGACAATAAACACCCAGCTGCTAGGTATTCACACCAAGCATATTGGGTTTTTTTTTAGTTAGCCAATCAGGGTTAGTAAGTTAGTTTGGGGGTTGGGCTCATAGTGGGCTATTTAAAGGCAAACAGGAAGTGGTTAAGCCTTTTCAGAATTTTTTTTCCTTCTTCCCTCTCTTTAAGTTGTTTTAACATGTTGCTTTCTTTTCTGATGGGGTAGAGGTTGGCAGTGGCGGTGGGGTTGTATCTGGTGCTAGGTTAGGGTGTAAAGTATGATACAGGGAAGACACACCCCTTTGAGCTGACGTAGGAAGCTATGCCTGCTGGCTGGTTCATGGTTGCCGCCCCGGTTCTTTCAACTCAATAAATCCCTACACCCCTGATGTAGAAACCATAAACGGGTAAATATATAAATTATAACATATCAATATTTACTAACAATTTTGTGCTTTTCAATAAATAATACCACAGTGGTCAAAGAGGAAGATATATCTAAAGTGACAAAACACTCACAGTTCCATGTCTTCAACAAATGGTCCAAGAATAAGGTAAGATAAGTGTCCACAATGATGTGTCCTTTACGTATAAATGGGTCCGTAAATACCCTTGTGAATTTGATGAACAGGTGAACTAGGCCGGTCCCCAGATGCGGGGTCACCTCAGGAGGATCCACCACTCTCTTGACTCCAATGCTACGTGGCAAGGACCTTGCAATCTCTGCTCATTGGACCTTTAACCATCTTTGGTACGAGAACTGTCTTTTTTCCTGACATTTTAACTTGGTTTTTATGTGCCTGTATTCATTTTTTACACTTGTGATATCAGTTTATTGTTAAGATCTAATATATTATATATGTTTTAAACACATTCAAATTTTCCTTCTCCTTTTGATGCATGAGAACATATTGTGGGAAGAAGAGGGTAGAGCATATTTGCCTGCAATATACGTAGAACTTGCTGGGGACCAGCCTAGTTCACCTGTTCATTACAAATTCACAAGGAACTTTACGGATACATTTAGACCAGTAAACGACACATCATTGTGGACACTTATCTTGCATATTTCTTGGACCATTTCTTATTTATCACTGTTGCAGACAAGGAACTGTAAGTGTTTTGTCACAAATAATACATTAGATATATCGGGGTAGATCCAGAACTACGTGTGTGCGTACGTATATTAGCGGTGCGTATTTTCGTACACGTAAGTTCGCTACACTCCCCTCAGCACACCCCTTGCACGGACGTATTTTGTCAAAATACGCTACCCAAAACCTACCTTAACTTTTCCAAACGTAACAGCATACGTCCGCGAACGGACGTACTGACTACGTGAACGTACGCAGCTTAGCACGCCCATACTGTACACTTTAAATACCCCCCCGCCTACTTCACGTAAAACGCACGTATAGTTGACAAACGTAAAATTGGCACGCCCACACGTAAGTATTTACGTGACACATACGTGAAGTTCCCATACGTTCACAATTACGCTACGTGAATGTGCGTATTTTCAATGGTGCGCATGCGCAGTGCGTTCTAAACTGCGATTTTACGTCTCCGCCACGCGTAAATTCACGTAGAAGCGTAGTTCTGGATCTACCCCATCATCCTCTTGAACCACCATGGTATTATTTATTGAAAAGCACAAGATTAGTATTAAATATTGATATGTTATAATTTATATAATGTACCTACAATAACCAACCTGTTCCACTAACCACATTTCTCTAAGTTTTATAGCCTTACTAATCCTCTCCCCAAGCACAACATGTGCACAAGGTTTAACTGCTCTGGAGGCAAATTCACATTGGTTCAGTGGCATACTTGATTCTGTGGACTTAGTCCAAGAATGTTCATAATAAGGGGAGTATCACCTATGCCAGTTAGCATTCAGTCTATGTAGGTGTATAATTAGAGGACAGTAGAGAACATTGCAGGTCTTAAAGCGCTCACTCAGGCTAGCCTACCCCTCCTCCACTTAACATCCTCACTGCATCCTACATCTATCCCTTCTTCTCTTTCCTTCCCCCTCTCCTCTGCTCACACAAGCAGTCCACTTCCTTCCCTCTCCTTATGTCTTCTGTAAGTTCATCCCTCCTCTACCACTCCCCCATCACTTCGTACCCTCTTGTCCCACTTTGCTACCCTTTTACTCCATTCTCACCTGGTGGCTCCCTCTCAGCCTCTCACTGCACTCTATACCCTCCTCCCTGATCTGCCAAGCTTGACACCTCGCATTTTGACTTGCGTTCTGTGCTTGCTTCACTTTATTGTATTTTATTATGTACTATGCTGTCCATCCCTACCCTGTATGTATGTACTGTATTTTATTATGTACTATGCTGTCCATCCCTACCCTGTATGTCTGTACTGTATATTATTATGTACTATGCCCTCCATCCCTGTCCTGTATGTCTGTACTGTATATTATTATGTACTATGCCGTCTATCCCTGTCCTGTATATCTGTACTGTATATTGTTATGTACTATGCTCTCCATCCCTGCCCTGTATGTCTGTACTGTATATTATTATGTACTATGCCGTCCATCCCTGTCCTGTATGTCTGTACTGTATATTATTATGTACTATGCTGTCCATCCCTGTCCTGTATGTCTGTACTTTATATTATTATGTACTATGCTGTCCATCCCTGTCCTGTATGACTGTACTGTATTTTGTTGTATTTTGTACGGCGCTGCAGACACCTTGTGGTGCCTTTAAATAAACGACAATAATAGAGATTAGTGAAATTGCTAAATATGTTCCACAAAATATTCTGCTTACCTTTATTTTGTATGAAGACTTTGCATGTTTTACCAGTCCTACCCTAACTTTACCCCGTAGCCAGTGACAGATTTCCCTGGGCTACCGCTGACTGGGGAATGGTAATTTGTGAATTTGAGGGCGGGGACACAGCACCAGCAAAGATTACTGCAGTTCTGAAAGGATATATGATGTCTTGATGTGTGTGTGTGTGTGTGTGTGTGTGTGTGTGTGTGTAAGTGTGTGTGTAAGAAGAGAGATGGGTGTTGAATGTATTAAAATTGTGTTTAGGAAAGACTTAGCCCATAAGGTCAGTCTTACCTAAAGCAGAGGTGTCATTACTTATTTTGTTCAAATTTTGTATTGCCAGTGGATATAAGTACATTAAATGACATATTAAAAGCCTAACAATGACAATGCATACAGACTATTGTAGTTTTGTACTTCAGATTTCTCATAAGGTCACAGTACTTAACCTTTGTGAGTCATGGGTTCAATTCCCCAAGAACCATGTACAAAGTTTCCATGCTGCTCCCTTGCTTCTGTGGGTTTCCTCCCATAGTTTCCTCTGCACTCCTAAGACTTTGTCATAGCTTACTTTCCCTCTGATCTAATTAATTAGTGTGTTCAACTGTATCATAGGGAATATAAAGTGCAATTTCCTCCTTACGAGGCATTAATGTAACTGCTGAAATATTGTCTATAAAACTCTGCCTAATATCTAAACATCACAAAAATATCTAAAGAAATAAATAAATACATTTCTGCTTCATGCACACTAATGGCTGGATTAGTGAGACTTACTAATGGACACCGTTCTATTTTGAAAGCCTTAGTACTTTTTTGTTAATGAAAGATAACCTTTGATATGTAGAAGACCAGATGTTAATTGATTACAAAAAACACTCAGCAGCTCATCTACCACTTGAATGTAACTTGGCACGATGAAGACAATTCTGCTTTGCTTGCTGTAAGCAATTAGTGCTCGAGATCCTCGGAGTTGTTGCTAGGTTGCACATTCGGTCATTATGCTGTTATGTTACTTCCTAATGCTGATTATGATTATAGAAAACATTTGTCATTATCACAAACACTGGTACCTTTCTCTCTGAGATTTTAATGGGTCCTAGCTTTTAGCACATTTTATTAGAAATTATAGTATGTTTTTTTGCACAACCTAAAATGAAAAACTAAGATTGCAATAAAGATGTTCTTTCTTGGCTGTTCCCCCAGAGCTCGCTTAGTTTACCAGCTACAGTTACACTGGTATGAGCCATAATTTAATTTCCCAATGTTCCATTAAAAACTGAGTGCATTCAAGAAATCTTTTTGGGCAGAATATTATGCTTGCCACTGTCTCAAAGATCTAATATGATTGTTAAGTCGATTATCTTTTATCAGGTGTATACATTATAGGGTCAGTACAGACTGACGATTGTGTTATGATGAAATCCCTGAGCAAAAGATCTGGATAAATCCTCAAGCTCTTAACCTCATCCTACAGATAACTGTGCACTCCCTTTTTAACCACTTCCATTGACACAGACTGATTTCCAAAAAACATGGCTTGCCTTCAGTTTTATTAGGAAATTCACAAATGACTAGAAGGGGATACGGTTGATGCTTCAACACTTATCTGATCAATTGATGTGAGATTGACACCAATTTACCCAACATCTTCTTTATAGACAGTCTCTTCTGATCGATGCTTGAGAACTCAACTGAGATGCAAGATCGATGATTAAGAACTCAACTGGGAAACGAGATTGACTGGTGAGTCGTTGACAATAAGGTTCGGGATAAAATTAGGGATAGGGGGCCTCATTCAGAGATCCGTCGGGCCGCAAATATACGCATCTAAGTGGCAGGTCGGAACAGGTTACACCCACCAGAATAAACAGTCACTCCCCTCGCAACCTCCAGCCGGACCTAAACTTCCACCTTCATAGACTTGCCCTAACTGGCCGCACTCACTTCCGACCCTATGTGTATTAGTTGCGTATATTTAGGGCCCTAACTCTGTAAGCGCATCCACTTTTCCTCATCTAAATGCCTCCCCCTGCCCATTTCTATGCAAATCCTTAGGCCCGTATATTTCCACAGCACTTAGGGTCGCATTAGTCTCCGCCCGATAGACAAGTCCGACCTTAAGGCATTTCCGACCTCAACTTCAACGTACATGGCGTTGCACTATTACTACGCAGTTGATGCAAAATCGATCCGACCCTAAATATACGCACGGAACTATCGTTAGTTTCGGATCTCTGAATCAGGCCCAGGGTTACTGGCCTTGGTAACATGTTAGGTTTCTCTGTGTGTGACGAATATCTTTCAGACCGCATATACGCAATCTACGTAACGAAAAGTTACGCAGATTACTTGAAAAAGATACTGCGCGTGCGTAGTATCAAATATCGGGAAACACCGGACTTATATGCAATACGTCCGGTGTTGTGAATACAGCCCTAAGTATTTTAATTGCACAGTAAGGGCTAGGCTAAATCCTTACGTATGATCCAGTATTCTATACACACAGCGATGCATGTGGAATATTTAAAGTAGGTCCAATACACGGATTCACCTAGCACACATAGGAGTGCTGGGGGGAGTGACCTGTTCTCCTATGTGCAGAGCAAATTCTGTACATTAGCCTTCATTGAGTAGGCAAACTTATGGAACTCAACTTCAAATTATGTGTCGGTCCTTTCATTTTCTGTAGCATATTAGTATTTTACATGGCTTTATTATTAGTAAAAAGAAATAATGACTAAGGTTTTACTTTGTACAAAAACTGGGAAATAGATGAACCATGAGATGAATTTGCCAGGTCTTTGGAATAGAAACGGCTGATTTATTATATTCTTAAAACTGATTTTATTTATTGCAAAGATTTTTTTTAACATACAGCTGTTTGTCTGATTGAAAACAAAATGTTGTTGCAACCTAATGATTCTCCATCTGGAAAAGTTGAGTCTGGTAATCATTTTTATCCCAAACACCTGTGCCAGTATTGAAGTGAATATGACTTTGCATATAATTGTTTTGTGACACGAGATGCCCTTTTTGTCATAGTTGCAGTGTCCCAGACTGGTACAGATGCCCAATAGCGTGGTACATCTCTGTGTACATTTGCAATGCTAATACTTAGAACAAAAGTGCCTTCAATTGTGACGATTCAGTCACCAAAACTCAACAGGATGCGGTTACTGGTCTTGACGGACCCATTTCAAAAACGCTACAGCCGCCAGCGAAACAGAGGCATTGTTCAAGTCGTTGTTCGAAACAATCTGGAAATAGAAAATTGCTATTGGGAATTGGAACCTGTTTCCCTGTTCCCAGTAGCTACAGACTGTGGCAGTTGCGGTGGGTATATTAGGGTTAGGCTGTGGTGGGTGTAAGGTGAGAGTTATGGCTTAAGGGGAAGGTTAGTGTTAGGCTGCAGTGCATGGAGGGTTAGTGTTAGGCTGTGGAGCATGGAGGGTTAAGGCTAGGCAGGGCCGCCATCAGGGGGGACAGCTGGGCCTAGTGTCTCGGGCCCAGTGTCCCGGGCCCGGACAGAGAGGGGGCCTGGGATAGCCCCTGGCAGTAGCGTCACAGTGGTGGTGGGGACCACACCGGGTGTAGGTGTTTAAGGGGTGAAGGAGCCTCCTCTCTCCGTCACCCCCTTTACTAAATGATGACCTGGGTCCTCCTCACCTCAGTGCCGCCTATCCTCCACAGCATCTCCTCCCTCCCTTATGAATGACACTGGCGTGACCCCAAGGTCGCGTCAGTGTCATTCTGCAGACAGAGAGCGCGGGCTGCGGAGGAGTTAGAAGACCAGGCTTCATGACAGTGGGTAAGTGATTGGTTCAAGATTGGCAGCAATCATTGGTGAAGGCAATACCTATATAAAACTCTTTGGGGAGGATGGCATGCAATACCTGATTAAAACTGGGAAGGGGACCCGCAATACATAATTAAAAATTGTGGAGGGGGCCTGCAATACATAATTAAAACTGGGTAGGGGGGTCTGCAATACCTGATTAAAACTGGGGAGGGGGCCTGCAATACCTGATTAAAACTGGGGAGGGGGCCTGCAATACCTGATTAAAACTGTTGGGGGGGGGGGACCTGCATATTTTGTCAGTCCCAGGCCCCACAGTTTCTGATGGCGGCCCTGGATGTGGATAAAGAGAGGGAACGCCTAAAATGTGCACTGACCCACTTGCAAACTCAACACAGCCCTATTGTTGAGAGCGTCAGTGATGAACTGCAATGCAACATGGGAAATAAATTCTAAACCTAGAGTAATTAGAAACAAATTTGCACACCTGGAACAAAGTCGCTATTGGTCATATTTTAAAAGTTTCTTATGCTAAAGTTATATATATATATATATATATATATATATATATATATATCTGCGCTATATACATTCCCCAGTATATTATGTCAGCCTCCATTCACTAGTATATTTCTTCAGCCCCCATTCCCCCAGTATATTTCTTGAGCCCCCATTCCCCAGTATATTATGTCAGCCTCCATTCACTAGTATATTTCTTCAGCCCCCATTCCCCCAGTATATTTCTTGAGCCCCCATTCCCCAGTATATTATGTCAGCCTCCATTCACTAGTATATTTCTTCAGCCCCCATTCCCCCAGTATATTTCTTGAGCCCCCATTCCCCAGTATATTATGTCAGCCTCCATTCACTAGTATATTTCTTCAGCCCCCATTCCCCCAGTATATTTCTTGAGCCCCCATTCCCCAGTATATTATGTCAGCCTCCATTCACTAGTATATTTCTTCAGCCCCCATTCCCCCAGTATATTTCTTGAGCCCCCATTCCCCAGTATATTATGTCAGCCTCCATTCACTAGTATATTTCTTCAGCCCCCATTCCCCCAGTATATTTCTTGAGCCCCCATTCCCCAGTATATTATGTCAGCCTCCATTCACTAGTATATTTCTTCAGCCCCCATTCCCCCAGTATATTTCTTGAGCCCCCATTCCCCAGTATATTATGTCAGCCTCCATTCACTAGTATATTTCTTCAGCCCCCATTCCCCCAGTATATTTCTTGAGCCCCCATTCCCCAGTATATTATGTCAGCCTCCATTCACTAGTATATTTCTTCAGCCCCCATTCCCCCAGTATATTTCTTGAGCCCCCATTCCCCAGTATATTATGTCAGCCTCCATTCACTAGTATATTTCTTCAGCCCCCATTCCCCCAGTATATTTCTTGAGCCCCCATTCCCCAGTATATTATGTCAGCCTCCATTCACTAGTATATTTCTTCAGCCCCCATTCCCCCAGTATATTTCTTGAGCCCCCATTCCCCAGTATATTATGTCAGCCTCCATTCACTAGTATATTTCTTCAGCCCCCATTCCCCCAGTATATTTCTTGAGCCCCCATTCCCCAGTATATTATGTCAGCCTCCATTCACTAGTATATTTCTTCAGCCCCCATTCCCCCAGTATATTTCTTGAGCCCCCATTCCCCAGTATATTATGTCAGCCTCCATTCACTAGTATATTTCTTCAGCCCCCATTCCCCCAGTATATTTCTTGAGCCCCCATTCCCCAGTATATTATGTCAGCCTCCATTCACTAGTATATTTCTTCAGCCCCCATTCCCCCAGTATATTTCTTGAGCCCCCATTCCCCAGTATATTATGTCAGCCTCCATTCACTAGTATATTTCTTCAGCCCCCATTCCCCCAGTATATTTCTTGAGCCCCCATTCCCCAGTATATTATGTCAGCCTCCATTCACTAGTATATTTCTTCAGCCCCCATTCCCCCAGTATATTTCTTGAGCCCCCATTCCCCAGTATATTATGTCAGCCTCCATTCACTAGTATATTTCTTCAGCCCCCATTCCCCCAGTATATTTCTTGAGCCCCCATTCCCCAGTATATTATGTCAGCCTCCATTCACTAGTATATTTCTTCAGCCCCCATTCCCCCAGTATATTTCTTGAGCCCCCATTCCCCAGTATATTATGTCAGCCTCCATTCACTAGTATATTTCTTCAGCCCCCATTCCCCCAGTATATTTCTTGAGCCCCCATTCCCCAGTATATTATGTCAGCCTCCATTCACTAGTATATTTCTTCAGCCCCCATTCCCCCAGTATATTTCTTGAGCCCCCATTCCCCAGTATATTATGTCAGCCTCCATTCACTAGTATATTTCTTCAGCCCCCATTCCCCCAGTATATTTCTTGAGCCCCCATTCCCCAGTATATTATGTCAGCCTCCATTCACTAGTATATTTCTTCAGCCCCCATTCCCCCAGTATATTTCTTGAGCCCCCATTCCCCAGTATATTATGTCAGCCTCCATTCACTAGTATATTTCTTCAGCCCCCATTCCCCCAGTATATTTCTTGAGCCCCCATTCCCCAGTATATTATGTCAGCCTCCATTCACTAGTATATTTCTTCAGCCCCCATTCCCCCAGTATATTTCTTGAGCCCCCATTCCCCAGTATATTATGTCAGCCTCCATTCACTAGTATATTTCTTCAGCCCCCATTCCCCCAGTATATTTCTTGAGCCCCCATTCCCCAGTATATTATGTCAGCCTCCATTCACTAGTATATTTCTTCAGCCCCCATTCCCCTGTATATTGTGTCAGCCTCCATTCCCCAGTATATTTCTTCAGCCTCTCTCATTTACACTTACCTTTTCTCCCTCTTTCCTTCCTCCTCCACAGTGGTCTTAGGAATGCACTTTTTCTTACACTTACCCTCCTAACTCCACAATGCCCAGCGTCTTCTAGAAGGAACGTCCTAACGTCACGTCCTCTGTCGCGTCTTCCCGCATCCCGCGTATGTGCAATGGTTTTTTTTTTCCTTCTCTCTAGATCTTGCTTTTGGGAGAAATGGGGGCTCTCCCGGGAGTCCGGGAGGTCTCCCAGGATTCCGGGAGTCTCCCGGACATTCCGGGATTGTCGGCAAGTATGGTATATCATCATCTGGTTCCTGGCTCTCTGAGTCCTGCTCCTGTTCCTGTATCTCTGGTTCCAGCTAGCTCCAGCCTTATTATCGTTCCAGCCTCTGTAGCAGTGTCTCCATTACCTGCAACCACTACCCCTGCTCTCCCTGGATCTTGCCTCACCATCCCAGTGTCTGTGCGCTTGTCCAGAGCGCTGCAACCTTCCTCTTGCCTGCAGCCAAGTTCATCCCCTCCACCAGGGGCCATTGCAGCTGCTGTTACCAGTCCTCCGGTTTCCCAGCCTGCACCTGCCGTTGTTCAACCGGTTGCAGTACCAGCTCCCAGACTGCGACTACCGACTCCAGCCAAAATCTTCAGTAATCCTAAATCCTGTAGAGGTTTTCTTAATCAGTGCTCCATACAGTTTGAGCTTTCTCTAAGTGACTTTCCTACTAACCGTTCCAAGGTCGCCTATATTATATCACTCTTGCCTGGGCTTCACCACTCTGGGAACGTCAGGACCAGGTTATCAATGATTACTGTGCTTTACTAAAGTTATTTTGGAAAACTTTTGATGAGCCTGGAAGAGCTTCTTCTGCGGCCACCAGCCTTCTCCAGCTGCACCATGGCACTTCCACCATGGGTCAGTATGCTATATCATTCCGCATACTGGCTTCTGAGCTTAATTAGAATGAAGAATCCCTTACTGCAACCTTCTGGCCAGGCCCAGCAGACCGGTTGAAAGATGAGCTGGCTGCTTGAGAACTCCCTGTGACCCTAGATGCCTTGATTTCACTGTATAATTGGATCGACATCCGTTATCAAGAGCGCTCCCCACGAGAAAGCTCATGATCGCAAGGTCTTTCCTTGTTTGGCAGCCCACTTCCAGCATCCACCTGTACAGCCATCTGCCATGCCTCCTCTAACACCTACTGAGGAGCCTATGCAACTGGGCCATTCTTGCCTGTCCTCCCAAGAGCTGCAGAGACGCCAACAGGAGAACCTATGTATGTACTGCGCTGATCCCGGGCATTCCCATGCCTCGTGCCCGAAGCGTCCGGGAAACACGCATTCCTAGTTGCTCCCAGGGAATGAAAACTAGGATTGGCCTTACAGCTCCCTGTATCCTCTGAAAACCCTAATCGGCTTCTGTGCATGACGGTAACCTTGGTTCACGGGAAAAAATCTCTGGTGCTAATGGCTTTTATGGAATCTGATGCTGCGGGTAACTTCCTGTCTGTCAAATTCATGGCAAAATTAGCCATACCCACCAAGCCTCTGGAAGAGTCCCTGGTCCTTTCTGCAATTGACAGTAGTCAGATTGGTTCGACTCCATTGCAATCTAGCACGGTCTCCGTTCAGCTTCAAGTGGGGGCACTTCATTCACTCCTTTTTGGTACTGCCTTCAGCAGTCCAGTAGTCCTTGGGTTACCCTGGCTGAGATTGCATTCTCCCACCATTGACTGGAATACTTAGCAAATTCTATCCTGAGGTAGCAATTCTCATAAGTCCTGTCTACGTTGAGTCACTCCCGTGTCTGTGGTTCCAGTGGCTGCTGCCAACCATAAAATTGCATCCCAGGACAGCCTCACCAATCCAGAATCCTCTGCTTAGGACAGTCCTTCCAGTCCAATGAGCATGCTTCCAGGTTTACCACCTCAGTGTGCACAGTTTTCAGATGTGTTCTGCAAACGCAAGACTGAAACCTTGCCACCTCATCATATGTGGGACTGTTCTATTGATCTTTTGTCCAGCAAAACACCTCCACGGAGTCGCACCTACCCCTTGTCAGTGCCCGAAACCAAGGCTATGTCTGATTACATTAAAGAAAACCTGGCAAGCAGCTTCATTCGGAAGTCCTTGTCTCCTGCCGATGCAGGTTTCTTATTTGTTAAAAAGAAGTCTGGAGAGTTGCGCCCCTGCATCGACTACAGGGGTCTTAATGAAATCACCATTAAAAGTCGCTATCCCTTGCCAATGATCTCTGAACTTTTTGATTGCGTCAAGGGGGCTACTGTGTACACTAAGCTGGACCTACGTGGGGCTTACAATCTCTAAGAAGAAGGATCCAAGAAGGTGACGAGTGGAAGACCGCATTTAACACGAGGGACGGACACTATGAGTACCTCGTCATGCCTTTCGGATTATGTAATGCTCCTGCAGTGTTTCAGAGATTCATGAATGAGATCTTCCGAGACATCCTCTACGTGTACATGGTAGTCTATTTGGATGATATCCTCATTTTCTCTCCTGACTTAGACACCCACAGGACTCAGGTTTCTGAAGGGCTATCCCGCCTCGGGCAGAACGGTCTCTACGCTAAGCTGGAGAAGTGTAGCTATGAACAGTCCCAGATGCCCTTCTTGGGTTGCATTATCTCCAGGCCTGCAGATGGATCCTGACAAGTTAAAGGCCATCCTGGAGTGGCCCCAACCTGAAGGTCTCAAGCCTACCCAGCACTTCTTGGGCTTTGCAAACTACTACAGTCAGTTCATCAGGAATTACTCCCTGGTAGTGGCACCTATTGTGGCACTCACTAAGCAGAGTGCTAAGACCTCAGTCTGGCTCTCCAAGGCAGTACAGGCTTTTGACATCCTCAAGAAGGCTTTCACCTCAGCTCCTATCCTGAACCATCCGGATACCTCCAAGCCCTTCTTTCTTGAAGTGGATGCCTCCTCTTACGGTGCAGGTGCGGTTCTCTCACAACTCTGCCGGCAAGCTTGTGTCTTGTGGGTTTTTCTCTAGGAAGTTTTCCCCGATGGAGAAGAACTATGGCATCGGAGATAAGGAGCTATTGGCCATCGAGTGGGCCCTGGAGGAATCTCCTGGAGGGAGCCATTTACCCTGTCACCATTTACACCGACCATAAGAACTTAATGTACCTTAAGACGGCTCAGTGTCTACATGACAGACAGGCACATTGGTCCTTCTTTTTTGCCAGATTCCAGTTCACCTATTTCCCTAGAGCACAAAACAAAAAGGCAGATGCCCTCTCTTGTGCCTTCTCCCCATCCAAAGCAGAGAATCAACGGCATGAGAGGCCTATCCTGGACCCAAAATCTGTAATTCTAGCCCACTCTAACCTGGACCCTCCTCCTGGAAAGACTTCTGTGGCAAATCTGAGGTTGAGACTCCTTCAATGGGCTCACTGCACCTGTTTCTCTGGGCATACCGGAGTCAAGAAAACTTTGGAGTTCCTGTCCCATTCCTATTGGTGGCCTTCTTTTCGAAAAGATGTGGAGAAATTTGTATCTTCCTGCTCCATTTGTGCACAGTCTATGACTCCTCGAATGAAGCCAGCCGGTCCCCTCATGCCACTCCCAAATCTTAATTTTCCATGGTCCCACATCTTTATGAACTTCATCACAGATCTTCCGTTTTCCAAGGGTTATAATACCATTTGGGTCGTGATAGACTGCTTCTCTTGAGCTACTCACATTCCGTTGAAAGGTTTGCCCTTGGCTTCAACATTGGCTCATCTCTTCATCAAAGAGATCTTGCTTCTTCATGGTTGTCCCTCAGAAATCGTGTCAGACTGTGGCACCCAATTTATTTCACGTTTCTGGAGGGCTTTCTGCCAGGCCATTGGCATGAAGTTAAATTTCTCTTTGGCATACCATCCCCAATCCAATGGACTCAGTGAGTGAAAGTGTACCAAGCAAGAGAAGTTTTGTGAACTTGCATCTCTGCCAATCAAGATGATTGGGTAGACCTGCTTCCTTGGGCAGAGTTTGCACATAACAATGTTATTCTCGAGTCCTCTTCCTTTTCCCTATTCTTCGTAATGTATGGGCGGCATCCCAAAACCCCAGCTTTAAAGGACGTTCCACCTGAGTATCCCTGCTGAGATCTGGACATGGGTCAGGCAAAACCTAGATCTGGCCTCTCAGCAGATGAAAAAAAGCAGCCAATAAAAGGAGAAGGTCTACACCTCCATATTCTCCTGGGACAAAGTTTGTCTCTCTGCTTGTCACCTTCGCCTTAAGGTCCCTACCATGAAACTTGCCCCTCATTTCATTGGTCCCTTTAAGATCTTGGAAGTAATCAATCCGGTGGCCGTCACACTTATGCTGCCCCCAGCTCTTCGAATTCCCAATGTGTTCCACATATCCCTCCTAAAGCCTCTGGTAATCAACCGCTTCACTACTGTCCATAAGCCTCCAATGCCTGTCATTGTGAAAGATCAAACTGAATATGAGGTCAGCCATATCCTGGATTCTTGCAACTCCAGAGGTTCTTTGCAGTATCTTGTTCACTGGAAGGGATATGGTCCTGAAGAATGCTCCTGGGCCAAAGCTTCTGATCTTTGTGCTCCTCGGCTTCTTAAAGCTTTCCATTGGAAATTCCCCTCCAAACCTCATTAGGGTGTCCAGAGTCCACCCTTTGGGAGGAGGGGGGGGGGGTACTGTCACGATTCCTTCAGTCCCTGTTCACTACAATTTGCTTTTGTTTACATTTTGCTGTCACATGATTACCTTATTTCAGCACTTCCTGGTTTTCTCCCTCTGCTGCAGGCTTACCTCTCAGGTGCTACTGATTCCCTTGCTTAATTCCCTCTCCACTTGTCCTATTTAAGGCTCTCTCAGACAGCACTCTGGTGTCAGAACAACAGCTTTCCTGTCTGCTGTTAGTATCCTGAGTTTGCTCATGTCCTCTGGCTCCCTGGTTGTTTGTGAGTCCTCTCATGTGCTCTGGTTCCTGCTTGTATATCACCATGTGGTTCCTGGATGTCTCAGAGTCCTGCTCTTGTTTCTGTATCTCTGGTTCCAGCTAGCTCCAGCCTTATTATTGTTCCAGCCTCTGTAGCAGTATATCCACTACATGCAAAAACTACCCCTGCTCTCCCTGGATCTTGCCTCACCGTCCCAATATCTGTACGCTTGTCAAGAGGGCAGCAACCTTCCCCTTGCCTGCAGCCCAGTCCATCCCCAACATCAGGGGCTCTGAAGAATATCTGGCTTGAGGTTAGACTCTGCGCCTCTGGACCGGCGCTGAGCCTTGTGAGTGATAGAAGCAGATCTAGGAGTCGCAATTTCATGTGACTTAGGGGTAATTAAGTAATTAAATAATGAGACAGGCAAGTCTTGGGTGTATAGCGGGAGGTATTAGTAGAAGTAAGAGAGAAGTAGTATTGTCACTTTATAGGTAATTGGTACAGCCTCACTTGGAATACTGTGTTCCGTTCTGGAGGCCATATTTCCTGAAAAACATAAATACATTAAAGACTGTGCAAAGCAGAGCAACTAAATTAGTGCATGGCCTATGTCACACAACATTCAAAGAGAGACTAGAGGAAGTAAACTTGTATAGATTGTAGCAGAGAAGGGTGATATCAGTTTTCAACTATATCAAGGGGTGTAACCTGGTAAAGGAGGGGGGCAATATTCAAAGGAAGAGCTTTATTAAAACGTTGTCAATCCCGGGTTAGAAACTCTGCTTTCCGAAATTGGGACATCTGAAAGTCCTTTTCGGATGTCCCCATTTCGAATCATGCAGAGTTTCTATTTTTTTTTTAGAAGGGTGATTATGCCCTTTGGCATTCTTCACCCATTCTCCTTCAGAAACGGCGATATCCTTCCGCTGCACCTTCATCGCTGATATCGCCAGACCAAGGGACAGGTGAGTAAACTATCTGTGTGGGGTAGGGAGGGTTAGGATCAGGCTGTAGGGGAGGGAGGTTTAGGGTCAGGCTGCAGGAGAGGGAAGGTTAGGGTCAGGCTGCGGGAGATGGAGGGTTAGGGTCAGGCTTCAGGGGAGGGAGGGTTAGGGTCAGGCTGGAAGTAAGGGAGGGTTAGGGTCAGGCTGCCAGGAAAGGAGGGTTATAGTAGTGAGAGGCGTCACAGACACTAGAGGTGTCACTAGAGATCCACAATGTCTGTGACGTCATTATTTCTATAAAAGGGGGACCTCTAGTGACGGAATGGTCACTAGCTGTGTCACCCTCAAGCTGGAAGGACCCGGACATCGCTGCAAGGGCTGCAAGAGGCCAAAGATCAACATTGCAGCCCCAAAGCATCCTCAGCTCTATACAGGGGAAGAGTCTGCAACCAAGAAAAGAAGATATTTTGTTAAGAAAATACAGATGAAGATTGAAGAAGTAGAAACCTACAAGAAACTCTTCCCAAGATAGAGGACATCTTAACGGTGAGCAATTACAATTTTTTTTTTTATATTTATTGAAACGCACTATAATACAAAAAACGTTTTTTAATATACAGTGTGGCCATCTGTATTTTTTTTTTTATTATATGGGGACATATGGGGTCTGATCCAGACCTACGCTGATGCGCTGTGCTTAGTAAAGCACAGCTTATTGGTGTGCACTCTGCCCGACACTCCCCCTTTGCGAGCATATTTTCCCTCGCTTATGCCGGCTGAAGGCTACCCTAACTTCAGCTGGCCTAAGCAAGGGAAAATACGCTCACACAGGAGCGTATGACCACTAACCCCTACCTCCCTCCCTCATAAAACTAACTCCCCTCGCCCACCTACACTAACCTGAATGTAGTAACGCTGGGGGACTCCCCCTCCATCGTTACTACAGCACTGCTACGGACGCCCGATCAACAATCGGGTGTTGCCGTAGCTATGCGGGGCAATATCTGCCTGGCGCAAGCGCAGCCATGTTAAGCATTCCAATCATGCTGCGCTTGTGTTTTTTTTTTTTTAAACATAAAGCGACTGAGATTTTTCAAGGAAAAATTAAAATCGCGGCTATAAATCAATGGTTATTGAAGACAGCGATTATAACTAAAAAAATCCCGGTAAAATCGTGGCAAGACCGGTCGACTGGCAAAAATGTTCTTTTGTAAATATACCCCTATGAGTGCTGAGTGCACTTTATAAATAACTTTCTTAGCGCTTTCCTCCGCTGCAGTGAGGGAATGAGAGCGGCACTGTAAGCTAGAGGCAAGTTATTTAGAAACGGCGATCAGCACTGAGCAATGTTTAAATGGCCAGCTGCTGACAGCTATCTGTGCACTCGCAAAACAGCCAGAATCCTGTGTAGACAGCGACCACTCTGCATACATGTTGGATGGAGAGGGTGGGCTCGATGAACATCCCCCTCCTAATCCATTGGTTTGAAGACCCCCCTTTCCAGCTTTCCC
>WWET01002141.1:151394-161947 GCA_011038615.1 Limnodynastes dumerilii
ATAAAAATAAAAATAATTATAATAATAATAATAATAATAATAATAAATAATATATAATATAAAAAAATAAACACACAAAAAAAGGAAGCAGCAATTCCATATCTGTGTTAGGGTCATGGAAGGAGAGGGTTAGGGGTAGGATTAGGCTGTGGGTAGGGTAGTTTAGATTTAGGCTGCGGGGTGGGAGACATAGGGTCAGACTACGGGGAGGGGAGTCTTAGGGTTAGGCTAAAGGATGGGAGTATTAGGATTAGGCTGTGTGGAGGGGAGTCTTAGGGTTTGGCTGTGAGGAAGGGAGGGTTAGGGTTAGGCTGCAGCGAAGGGAGTGTTAGGATTAGGGTCATGGAAGGGGAGGGTTAAGGGAAGGTTAGTGGCAAGGGTTAGATTTATACTTACCAATCGGAGCTCTGTGTTCGATGCTCTGGGGATCGATTGCTTTGTTTCGTCGAGGAAAAAGCAATCGATTTCCAAGCCAGCTTGGAACTGCCAGGGAGGGAACAGCCCTTTACAAATAGGCCCATTCTCAGCTGAGACCCACACCCCTTCCATCCTTTCTCTCCCTCAACACGTCCCTCATAGCGCAAGCCCCAAACACCAGGATTGCGCCATGATCTGCATGGGACGTCCCTGCATGCTCTTCTGTTCTGAGCATGTGCTAATGTGCAAATCAGACTGTAGGAACCAAATTCAGAATAACGCAATGTGGCCATTCTCCGCATTGCGGTACTGCACACGCGTGAGCATAAGGTTTCCGACATCCTCATGATCCAGTCTTCCGGCGGCCTTTCCGACGGCAGGATGGGACGACCCGTCATACATATGGCAAATACACATGGTGGACGGGGGAAGGTATTTAAATCATACAGTAGGTGCTTAGTTAAGCCCTTATGGTCCCGTGTACAGAAGTGGCGCATGTGGGAGGTGAATGTTCTCTCCTGGAACATACAGAACTTAGGATCTGACTATTGGAAGTCCTCTGCCGCTGTGTAGATGCTGCACTCACAGCAGCAGCTGACTACTCGATCTGCTCCTACGTTCTTAAATAGGCAAGTGCGTCTGTAAAGCACTTTTGCTGGTATTTCTATTATAACCCTGAGATTCATATAACAACCTGCAATTGATTATCATTAACGTGTTTTATTAAAACATCATTACAGTTCATGCTCGCAACTTGCTATTTGTGATCATTAGCAGACATCTGTTAATGTATATTGTAAGTGCATTTTCAGTCCTGTATTGACTGTGCACATAGCAATCAAATGATTAAGATGTATAGGTTACTACTGTACTGTGTGTCTGAGACATTTTTCAGTGCCATTAGATGCCACTGTTGTTCCACATCCTTCAGTCTTAATCAATTTCATTATAATATACATCACAACAGGGGTTGGGAATCGACTAGAAGGGTGGCTTGCTGGTGTGAGAAAGAAAGGCAATTAATGATATCCAAAGGCAGATTGCTAAATAAACGCCCAAATAATCTCATAACAGCCGAAAGAAATATTGTGAATCATTCTGTGATTGCTGTGTAAATGTAGCACTGTTTTGAGTAAAGCTCATAAAGAAATATTTAATTATAATGCTACAAACAGAGACGAGGGCAGTCTGGTTTTTCTGTATGGGTAATGCACAATGAAATGCACCTCCTGTGGCGCCAAAAAATGAAAATAAAGAATACTAAATTATATATGATAAAGAGTTAATTGATAAAGCTGCTACGATTTGGATCGCCAATCCACAACTATGAAAATAGAACTATAGGAATAAGAATGCAGCACTAAATTATATCTACAAAAGCTGAAACGTGCTGTTTCTTTAGCTCTATTTCTGTTTTTTTGTATGGGTATTTAGCGGTATCACCCCGTACAGGCAAGACAGTGCCGGATCCAGACTTACTAAAGATAGGCGACTTACTAGGTGTGAAAGTTGTCTGTCAGGTACTGCGATTGCAATCCCTACATAGGGGGGCGGACCTAGCTCAAAGCTGCTCGCAATGTATTTAGGAACCGCACTCAGCACTCATACATGGAGGGTCGAGCGCCAAGGGCCGCCTTCAGAATTTGTGGGGCCCGGGCCACATCAGTAGGGCTCTGCCCCTTATGTGATGTCATCAGTAACATCACATGGGTGGGGCCCCCACAGACCTGCGTTACCATCTGGCCGGTGCACAGGGAAATTCTTCCCTGCGTTTTGGCCCTGTAATGATGGTGAGCCCCCATCAGCTGCAGGCCCGGGATAGTAGTCCCGTCTGTACTCGCCTGATGGCCCTGCTAAATGCTGTTTTAACCTGTCAACCTCTGACAGCTTCTGTCACGCAGACAGCCCTGTCCCAGTCCAGCCTCCAGTACAGCATCGCTCCCGCCCATTCAGACTTAAGCCCTGCCCAGTCCAGCCCATTCAGACTCAAGCCCCGCCCACTTGCAATCTGTCATGTTCCGCCCCATTCAACATTGTTAGAGAATTGTTTACATTTTGTTTTTACTTCTTTTTCTTCCGTTTATAGGAGGATAAATATGTTCATTTGAACCATGCTCTTTTTCTATAATTATCATTCCCATATATGGCTATTGTTACACTCTGCAGGAGGAATCCTAGCAGGGTGTGATGTTCTCCCTCTGATGCTAGTGTTTGGTTTCCCTCAGCTATCTGATAATTGGCCTACCTTGCCTGGGCTTGCTGCTGATTGGTGGGAGGTCCTTTAAATAGCCTTACCTGGGAACACTCCCCTGTTGGCTATAGACTCTGATTTCCAGTATCTGTGCCTGCCTTGTACTTTGCTCTTGTTTGCTTATTTCTGATTCCTGAGTGCCCTCCATTGTCCAGCCCTGGTCCCTGCCTGTTACCCTCTGTGTACCAATTCCTCCTCTCCCACCTTATTGTATTATTCCTTTTTGTATTTGTTCCCTGCCTTCTCCTGTGAGCCTGTGTTTGTAGCCCTCTGGGTAGTTCGTATGAGTGTGTGAGTGTGTGAGTGTGTATGAATTAGTGTGTGTGTGTGTATTAGTGTGTGAGTGTGTATGTATTAGTGTGTGAGTGTGTGAGTGTGTATGAATTAGTGTGTGTGTGTGTATTAGTGTGTGAGTGTGTATGTATTAGTGTGTGAGTGTGTGAGTGTGTATGAATTAGTGTGTGTGTGTGTATTAGTGTGTGAGTGTGTATGTATTAGTGTGTGAGTGTGTGAGTGTGTATGAATTAGTGTGTGTGTGTGTATTAGTGTGTGAGTGTGTATGTATTAGTGTGTGAGTGTGTGAGTGTGTATGAATTAGTGTGTGTGTGTGTATTAGTGTGTGAGTGTGTATGTATTAGTGTGTGAGTGTGTGAGTGTGTATGAATTAGTGTGTGTGTGTGTATTAGTGTGTGAGTGTGTATGTATTAGTGTGTGAGTGTGTGAGTGTGTATGAATTAGTGTGTGTGTGTGTATTAGTGTGTGAGTGTGTATGTATTAGTGTGTGAGTGTGTGAGTGTGTATGAATTAGTGTGTGTGTGTGTATTAGTGTGTGAGTGTGTATGTATTAGTGTGTGAGTGTGTGAGTGTGTATGAATTAGTGTGTGTGTGTGTATTAGTGTGTGAGTGTGTATGTATTAGTGTGTGAGTGTGTGAGTGTGTATGAATTAGTGTGTGTGTGTGTATTAGTGTGTGAGTGTGTATGTATTAGTGTGTGAGTGTGTGAGTGTGTATGAATTAGTGTGTGTGTGTGTATTAGTGTGTGAGTGTGTATGTATTAGTGTGTGAGTGTGTGAGTGTGTATGAATTAGTGTGTGTGTGTGTATTAGTGTGTGAGTGTGTATGTATTAGTGTGTGAGTGTGTGAGTGTTTATGTGTGTATGTATTAGTGTGTGAGTGTGTGTGTGGGTGTGTTAGTGTTCTCTGTCGAGGTAAACCCGGGGTACCATTACACCGACATCCACCTCTCCAGATGGCCACCTCGGTTCTCAGTTCAGGAAATTCCGGCGGTGCCGTAACAGCTTATAAAATATTTTATTAGTTTTGTTGTCAGTGATGCCTTAAACTTTCATTTATGTATGTATTCTCTGCATTTGGAACACTTCCATTAATTGAAACATTTTGACAAGCTAATCTAAGGTTGTATACGTGACGTACTAGGTTTTTATTGCTGGACTAGTAATAAAAAAATAGAAAATCATCTATAAATGAAGAAAAAGTTCTATTCAGCAAATACTAAATATTCAAACCCTGCAAGTTATCCAAAGTTGGCTGTGCTACAGCCTGCAGCTAAAATAGTCCCTTGTGGTCTAGTTCTTAATAGGAGCTTTAAGTAACAAGATGCATGTTCTGAACTGAAATATTAAATGGTACAAGGCATAATTGTTTTAGCATTTAGGCCGTATTCAGAGTACCGGACGTATAACATATACACACGGTGTTAAGCGATTTTTACTACTGCGCATGCGTAGTCATTTTTTAACGTAATCTACGTATCTTCTTCTTACATAGATTGTGTAAATGCGGTTTAAAAGACCGCATTTACACAATCTATGTAAGAAAAATATACGTAGATTACGTTAAAAAAATAACTACGCATACGCAGTAGTAAAAATCGCTAAACATTGGATGTATATGTTATACGTCCGGTACTCTGAACATGGGCCTTAATATGGTATCTTCAGATGGAGCAAGACGTTAGACATTTGGCACAGTGTATGTACATGTTTGGTCAACAATATTTGATCCAAGTAGTTATGAATAGTTGAGAAAAGTTTAGATGTTGGCTTAGATATATGTTTGTCCACTTGCTGGTCTACAAACAATACTTAAGTCATTTATGGCCAATCAATTATATAGGGATTTATAATGATTCAGAAGTGCAAGAAAATTTAATTACAGAATGTAATATGAAACCCCTTTCACATCAACAATAAAAACCAGGGTTTTTGCCCAAAAACCTGGGTCTCGGCTGAAACCCAGTTTTTGGTGGTGATGTGAAAGGTCCCCTCTGCCTCAACCTGGGTCTAATGAAGGAGGAATTGGACCAAGGAAAAAACAAAGTTTTCTCTGAGTCCGACCCTAGAAGGGATGCCATGTGAAAGGTGCCACCTGGAATTTTTTTTACCTGGGTCCCACCTAAACAAAACTGATTAACTCTGCAGTGTTAAAGGCTCTGACCTGGGAATTTCCCCCCTTGTCAGAGCAGGACTTTTTTTTTTAACCGCCAAATAACCCGGCTTATTTCACTGTGATGATGTGAAAGCAGTACAAGAGGCAATACTTTCAGACGAATAACCTTTGATATGTTACCAAGGAGTGGACTAACCTTTTATGGCTAGTTACACACACACACACATATATATAATCTGTTCTGTAGAATTAATTATTTCTGATTAAATAGAGAACAACTTTCACAGCAAATACTTTATTGGACCCTATGTAGCTATATTTTTGTCTTTATTAGTTCCAGTTCCAAATAACAATTTTTTTTTATTTGTCTAGATTTATGGATCGTGATACAGCCGCCATTCAGCTCTTACATACATTCCTCATTTATGCCCCATAATATGCCCCATTTTGTCCTGATAGAAATCCTCTCTGTGTTAGGGGAGTAGTTTTCCCTTGCACGCTGCAATGATCTGCTCTCAGAGCCCCCTATGTGTCAGCACATACAAAAATAAGAGGTTTGGTTCACAATATAGCAGTATTGGGTTAAGCTTCGAGGCACACCCTAGCATTCAACCCTGTATACACATAATTAAAGGAATGGAATTGTTGGGTAGGAATTATGCTGACAACATAGGTAACTCAGATAAAGCGTGCTGGTTTAAAAATATTTTAAAATGTAACTTTGTTTTATATATCACTTATTTTATGCATTGTTATATATTTTTGCACATTCGCATGGTCATTTACAAGAGAACCGGATTCACACTCTCTTTCACACCTCCATCTCGGGTCCACTCCCCCGACCCCCCGTCGTAGCCTTCAGCTACCTTAAATATATGTGTGTATTTTCCCTCTTAAGTAGGGAAAATACACAGAGAGAATCACCAGCCCTCCCTTCCAACCTAATCAACATCACTCCGCCAACGCATTTTACCTATCTTCCCCCAGAGGCTGCACGGGCCTCCGCCTCATTAAAAAGCTATGCAAGATCTTTATAGACTGCACATAGTTAACCGATGTACCTAAAGGCTAGGTAGCTTGTGTAGACAGTATGACTATGCATGCTCGGTAGTCTTTTTCTTAAAAATGGGCACCTAAGATAGTAGCATCTTCTTAGGTGTGTTTCAGCTACACATGGGTTTGAATCTCTGAGGAAGAGAACATATCTGCATTGTGCTTGACTTCTGCTTGAAATATTCTGATGCTCCAGCATATAAGTAATCATATTTTTATTCAATATATCAGCAAATACCATATGCCTGACATATATGTTATCACCTTAACAAGTCTTGTAAGCACCATGCCACAGAATGCTTATTATTAAAGCTGTATAATAAAGGAGGCTGACTTGCCTATAAGCAAGGTTAACGTTTTCCAGAGAGGACGACTGTGATTGCTGTAGTGTAAATCTGTCAGAACAACAATATGTGACTTAAACAAATGATTTACTTTATGGTTTATCGCATGTCTCTTTTACCTTCAGGGTAGAGAAAGGGACAGCACTTATTCTTATGGAAACCTTTTCATTTGATTTTCTTATGAAAATAGAAACTTACTTTTTTTTTCTTACACTGCTATTTTGTTTTGTTTTTTTAAAGAAATATGATAATGATATTTTATTTATATATTGAAACACGGGCATGGTGACAAACTGCATTCTGATTTCATAATAACACAGGGCCGGATCCAGACCACAGCGGCATTCTGACATCCATACAGAGGAGGGAAGGATGGTAGCCCAGTCCCTTTGCTCGTAAAGGATTTCCTCCGGGTAAATCCTACCATAACATTTTTGCAGCATCTCCATGTAAAATGGGGATGAGCGGGAGTCTGGTTAGTGCTGAAACGCTGAAGCTAGCCCTTACTGCACTATGTACATACCTCCCCCCTCCTAGAGAGTTGAAGCGCTTCTGCTCTGATAGACATCCCGCTCCTCCGCCGTTTTTTTATGCAGGACAGAATTCTGTTTCCAGGTGATTCCGATCCACCCTGGAACAACAGCGCCCATGCAAGGACCACTTTCCAAAAAGGGGGTGTTTTACAATCCTAGGACCGGATACAGCTTTCCGTACGAAACCCTACTTATGCACGCAAAATGCGTAAGTGGGTTGTCTGGAGAGAAGGGAGCATGCACCATCCAGATGTTACACGTGCTTTCCGTGTGGTGTATGGCAGTGTATCTGCTCTCATGTCCGCGTGACAGAGGGGACTGACGGGGAGTTCACTCCCCTATTCCATGCAGTGTTTCATACCCCTGTGCATACAGAAAGCATGCGGTGGCCTGAATCTGATCCCTAGTGATCTAAAAACTCTACTGTAGGAATACTGAATCCTGTTAATCAGTTGATTATCAAGGGATCAGCCAGATCTTTGTGTAGTGTGTACCCAGTTTACGTCCTTGCAGCAAATGTTCCTATTACAGATGAGAACTTGACATTTGAGCCTGAATTAAATGCTTATGTACAAGATACGCTTTACATGCTCGTTATGTACTGAATTACTGTCTAGAATATGGTTTTTAAGCAAGTGTCTGCACTGAAAATGACAACAATTTATGACATTCCTGCAGAATGTTTCTTACGTGTGTATTGTAAATTCCTTTATATTCCCATTATAAGTAACCTTATGCCGAAGAATGTCAAAAACAATATAGCTTTACACTCAAAACACATCAGCACTTAACCTTTCATGAACAGCTTTACAGTGAATAAATATCAGACCAGCAGTAAAACTGAGCCAGTAATTCTCAGAGAAATCACTAGATAACAAGGTACACTGGAACTAAGATACAGCTTTTCCATCTAAGATACTCATTTCACAACATGGTGGGAAAGTAAAATTGCAGCACATTAGTAAATCATTAAAACTTTGTTTATTTACCATTTAGCAACTGCTGGCTTCCTGCATAGACCGGACAAAGGAGCTGTCAACACCCATTCTATTCACAGGATGAGCCACACGCTCTTTCTATAGGACATTGAATAGGTGATGTCAGCTCCATTGTATGATATTTGCAGGAATCCATTAGCAGGTAATTGGTAAGTAAACAAAGGTTTAATGATTTCTGAAACCCTATTCAATTTACCCCAGCAGGTAGACCAAGCATGGCAGAGATTTCCCTGATTTTGGGATAGGTTTAACTGAGGACAACTGTAAGTATATAAATAGTTCTATCAGTGCAGCCATGCTAAGCATTCCAAACATGCTGCGCTTGTTCTTTTTTTTTTTTTTAAACATAAAGTGATGGCGATATTTTAAGGGAAAATTAATGTGCTTTTTCTATTGACGGGGATTTAAAAGTGCGTTTAAAAAGCATCGGTTAGTGAATACTGCGATTTTAGCTTAAAAGTCGCCGGAAAAATCGCAGCGAGATAGATCGATTTAAAAACGCTTTTAAAAAATCGACTTTAGTAAATATACTCTATAGAACCCAGGCAGAGGAACGTCATACACTGCTTTATTTACCTCTGAAGCGTGTAACAATACTTCTCAAATCTTTTCATTACATACCCTTCCTCATCGCGACCTAACAATCACAGTCTCCTCACAGCAGCATTATCTTAAACATCCCTTCTGAACAGCCTTAGCCTAACCATTACTACTCCACAGCATTCTACCCTAACCCTAACTGTAAACCTAAAAGTTACTTTAATTTCCACATTTAAACATTATAATCCACACTCTGTATAATACCTGTTCACCCCTGTCCTGTAGGTGAACTGTTGAGCAGGCGTCTCAGTCAACTAAACAGTCTTCTTTCCAGTGACACTGAAGATCAGGCAGCATGCGATCCAGCAGTGTCAGACAGGTCATTTTAGTGTTCACGACCATATCTCCTTCTCTTCTACCATCTTGGTTCCACATGGGATGGCATAAAGACAGTCAATAAGGCTGTCTGAGTCATCTTAGAGGAGAGACAGCTATGTTGAATCAAGAGATCATTTGTTGATGCTGACATCAAGGACATTTGAAAGTCGCGGAATGTTGGTTGGCCCAAGCAGAGGTGTGTATAGAGGGGTTTGTTTAAATTCCAACCAGAGGTACCAAATTGGGATGAACACCTTTCATTACTCTCTTGTAGATATAAGAATGTCCTCTATTGACATATACCGGTCTATCCTATTAAACCAGCGTTTCATGGAAGGGGGGTTGAACTTTTCCATCATAAAGGGAGGACTGCCCTGGCGGCGTTGTTTAGATATCTTAACAAGGACTTTTTGTAGGATTTAATGGACATTGATGATAAAGAGAGAAGCCAAAATACTGGGCCCTGCCGTACCTTGGGCCTGATCCAGCGCTACGAAAATTCGCACGACGGGCGAATGCGTATGTTCGACCGTGCGAATAAACATACACGCCCCTAACACTCCCATAGTAAAGTACCTGCTTACGACGCCTATACCCTACACTGGGTACGACCGTCGGGCGTACGAAAATTCGCACAAAATACGCTGAGCATACGGGCTTAGTACGCCTATACTGTACAATTTAAATGGCTATCCCCGCCTCCCTGTAGTAAAACGGGCGCCCAGCCGACCATCGTACTGAACGTACGCCCCGCGTGCGAAAAATACGCTCACAATACGCCCGCTATTCGCTCATGACGCCCAGGCGACCGGAAGCTGTCATACTGGGCATGCGCGTTGCGAATTTTTTACCGAATTTTCGCTTACGATGATCGTACGCTCGCTTGCGGTCGTTGCTCTGGATCAGGCCCCTTGTCATGTAGAATGGTTTCAGATACTTGATGATCTATTGTTATGACCGGCCGGCATACAGATCTTTATTCAGTGGGCTATTTTATATTAAACTAATTGTACTCTTTATCTGTATTTTAAATTCTATACTAAATATTGTCAAGAAAAAGAAAAAACCACAGCGGTAAAACCTAATATATAGGTTATATAGAAAATATATAAATTCACCATTGTTGAATAAAACAATACCGAGCAGTGGTAAAATTACAAATTTTAATATCAAAAACCATATAAACAAACTAAAAAGTCACAAACATTATATTAGTGCACAGCTGAAGTATAATGATAATTTGCGCAGGCAAAATTAGCCTCAATGCTGGTAAATAGTCTTGGTGAAGTATTGCTGGTGAATTGAGGTGTGCTTCTAGATCTGGTTACCGAGCAAATACTGTTAAATATACATGCACACTGTAAGCAGTAATAAAGACATCATAATAGTTTTGCGTCCCAGGAAAACTGTACTTCTCGTGCCCAATAGATGTAATAAGCAGTGAGTGAGCAAGTAACTGTTCTTCGTCAATGGTCACAATACTCACTGCCCTAATAAGTATCCCAGGCTGAAACAATTCCTCCTCAGTCCGATATTGTAGTGTGTGGTATAGTGAGGCTGAAGTGGTTCTCCGTGTGACAATCGTCACTGGTACTCACTGCCCGTATGAAGTATCAATGGCTGGTCCAGG
>WWET01002141.1:171298-181659 GCA_011038615.1 Limnodynastes dumerilii
GCAGTGGCAATTACCACCATCCCACACCCATAATTGAAGCCATATGAGCAAAGGCTTGTGGGAAAAGGGGAAAAGATGTTTAGGGTTTTCAAAACTCTGCTGTTCAAAATTAGTGCGGTTGTGGGAGCCACCCTTTTTTAGGGCAGGCTGCCATAAAATTACGGAAGTCAGCACCTCACTGCCGCAAAGTAATCTGTCACAAGATAGATTTTCTAAGTGGCGAACCACACCCCTTAATTAAAGAACAGCCACACCCCTCAGAAAGGACAAAGGTGAGTATTCTGCACTAGGGTATCATTGCTGTAACCCCCCTTTAGATGGAGAAATAAAAAAATATGCAAAAAAAAATCTAAGGTTTGTTATTTGTGAATTTCTTCTTTATTTATTTAAAACTTTTTAATTGATTGTCAGAATTTTACAATGGCCCGTGTTCACAGATCCGTTTTTGCACAGAGTTCCGTGCATATTTTCAGAGTAAAAGCGCACAGTGCCGCTATCAGGGGGAGACAGCCGGGACTGCTGCCCTGCCGATACTTGCCTAGCTCTGTAGCAGCAGGTATTAGCGATATCCTACCACCGATACTTGCTGTTTAGAGCTTCTTAGTAGCCAGGCCAATGCACAGAGACTTTCTTCCCTGCGCACTGACCCACTGCCAAAGCGTGTCTCCTGGGCCTGTCCCTTTGTAACGTCATGTGTGTGACGTCACATAGGGTGGGGCCCCACGGTTGGGCCCCGGGTGTGATGAAGGTGGCCCTGAATGTGCATGCGTAGTAACATTACGCTATTTACGTCGATTTTACGCACGGAAGCCCATTAGGCACGTACGTGTGAATTGCACTTGGGGACATATGTACGGAGGGGGCGTGGTTAAAATCCGTACAGAAAAAGTTACGTTACAGTGGGTGGGAGGAGGCATTTAAATGAACAGTTGTGGGTGTGGTTAGCTACATACGCAGGTACGTAAGTATTATACGCACGTAAATGCAAACATAAAGATAAGGGTGCTCTGTGGTGGCGGAAGTCTACGTAAAGCCGTTCGTGTGAGGGGAGTGTCATGGGTGGTGGTGTGCAACATACGTGCGTATAATTGCGTATATAATTGCGTTTCACAGATCTGTGAATACGGCCCAATATCTGTTCACTGATCAAGGTAATATTTATAGACATAACCACACCCCTCAATTTAAGAACAATGTATAACAATATCACTGCAATGTCAACATTATAGTGGAATAGTCACCTTTATTGGCATGTCTACAATAAGATCCCACTGATCCCTGGAATGGTGCCGGAACAGAATGGAGGGCCGGCGTTGCCGAAACCCGGGCTGACCATGAGGAGAGGTGCCAGTCACAGCTATGATGATCCGCAGGAAGGCCCCTTGTGTATCCAGAGTCGCCGCTACCGCCCGCAGGCACCGGGTGGAACAAATGGCTCCTCGCCTCCCCGCAGTCTCTGCTACTTTCCTTTCCTTTTTTTTTAATGCTTGCATATGCAGTATTAACAACCCATTTAAATGCCCTTTACATCAGGTACATTAATGCCAAAGCATATCAGCAGTATAAAAAAAAATCTTTATTTAATAAATACATTTTATGAAAAATAAATATAGATATTTTAAAAACATGGGTCATTTTCACATTGTGACCTGCACTTATTACACATACCATTCCCTGAGATGGCGTAAGCTTTGCGTGGAAGAGCAGGCGCCGTTCACTGCTACTGCACCTATTGAAATGAGAAAAACACCCCTTTTAAATATCGTGGAACTCTTTGTAGCACTAGCGGAGAGCAGAATATGTGGGCACAGGCGGATGGGCAGCAATGCACCCATATTTCTGTGCTTGCTCCTGTTCCGGGCATGCGCAGTGCTCATTAAGGCTGCGCTTCTGTCTGAAAAACTTAGATGCACAACTCCTGATCCGCCCCAAAAATGGGTGTGTATAGGCAAATGGGCTGAGAGGTGTAATGTCGCACGTTTGCATGATTTAAAGAAATGTTTTAATTGAATTCATTTTATTAAGTTCTGTGTATGTGCTGATGAATTATAATAAAGGTGATTGGTCCCGATCCGGACCTCTGCACGTGCTCCATCCGTACGGAAGTCTCTAAGACAGCACACAAGAGCGAAGTGAACTTCCATGTCCGTCCCCTCTCATGTGCAGCCTTTGGATGACTTACACCTCCAGGACCCTACCTTATGTTCTCCACATGGATCTGTGTCTGTCTGAATGTAGATCCATGTGTAAGTGCCTTCTGCTGCCCACTATGCCTACTGCCACCCAATGCGGCCCCCTCCCCTTGCAGGGTTTAGGCTCGCAAATGTCAGAGCATGCTCCCCTTTACAGATTTTATTGCATAAGGAATGTACACAAGAAGGTTTGTCAGGTAACATATGACTCGCGCATGCGTAAGTCCCCCAATGTTTTTAAAACTGAATCTGGCTAATTATTATTTTTATTTTATTATTAGTATTATAGGGCCTGATCCAGACCTACACCGATGCGCTGTGCTTAATAAAGCACAGCGAGGAATTATTATTACTATTATTATTATTATTATTACATTATGAAATATGAATTAAATTTTTTAAGCAAAACAACCAAACCCCTAAAAATAATAAATGTAAATATATTTAAAAAAAACAATGTCTGAGCATTATGTGTGGCAATGTGCTGCAAAACAATAATCAGTATTGTGTAAAACATATTTTAATATTTATTTAGACCGTTTAATGTGTGTAAGGCTGTGTTTTTATTACAACTTTATTCAATAAAAATCTCCATGATCATTCACTTCTACCAAGATTTCAGGAGGAAGCAGAGATAAAACCCCCGTTTTCTTATTTTAGTAAAGTGGAACTCACCTTTCCATTAGCCCAGAATACACAGAAGCAAACACAGGAACAACCACTTTGTGTCTTTTTTTTTGTGCTCACCCCTGTTGTGCTAAAATTGCCGTGCTTGCACCTGAAACAAGGTGAAAACGCAGTTCTGGATCAGCCCCAAATGGAGAAAAAAAAAATCTATGGGATCCTGATGCAACCCATTTAGGTAGATTCAAAAATGCTGGAAACAGACAACCAGAAAAAACTGAAAAAATAGCGCAGTGACTCATGCAAATACTAAAGAAGAAATATAAAATGTATTGTTAGAAAATAATAAACAACTTCACATTACATAGCTGCATCAGTGATTCACTGATGGACACATAAAAAAAATATCCCCCACTTATTATAAAAGGGTTATAAAATTCAACTCCTAATGGAGAATACTGTGTATAAGATGTAGCAAGCTTTAAATAAGGCAGTTCATTCCTTAAACCACATAATGCATTCAAAGCTTCATTGTAGCTTTGAATGCATTATGTGGTTTAAGGAATGAATGTAATGTGAAGTTGTTTATTATTTTCTAACAATAAATTTTATATTTCTTCTTTAGTATTTGCATGAGTCACAGTGCTATCTTTTCTGTTTTTTCAGTTTTTTTTGGTATGAAGGGTGGTTCCCTTTAAAAGTAGCAGCTGACCATTCGAAATTCTATTGATTGGGACCGATTAATATAGCGCCATTTGAAACTGTTCTTTTTATTGGAAACAGACAAGTTATGGATGATCAGGAGCTACTTTAAACTTTCTTTAATTGTCTTAATTGCCTTAATTGTCTTAATTCTCTTAATTGCAGATATTTAAGTTCTAAAGTTCCCACTTGTGAGCTCAAGACACAATGGGGCTGATCCAAGCCTACAGACGCCGTCGTTTTTACGGCGGCCGTATCGTAAGAACGGCAGAAATGCAAAATATGCTACAGCGTAGTTACGGAAGAAGGGGCGGGCAGCTCCGTAACTACGCTGTAGTTACAGAAGCTGGGTGGGGGGAGGTAGCAGGGTAATTAGGAAGGGAGGGCTGGGTTAGGGAGGTTACGCTCCTTTGTGAACGTAGTTACATATAGTTATGCCGGCTGAAGTTAGGGTAGCCTTCAGCCGGCGTAACTGTGTGCAACTAAACTCATACAGGGGGAGTGAGAAGAGGGAGCGCACCAGAGATGCGGCCAGCGGGCCAGCGTAGCTCTGGATCAGGCCCAATGTCACAAAGGACCGTATTCACATTTAAGAAAGGTGTCTACACATTAGCCTTCACTGCGGAGTCTATCATACGGAATTTCTGATTCAGAGGTCCATATCTTCTATGTGCAGATATTGAATATGATTTGCATGCATAAGCGCAATCCCCCTATGTATATCTCCTAGACATAGGGGGTGGGCTCTGATCCATACAGAGTGCAGACTGAAGCATCTGTTGGCTTCATTCCTTTACAGAAAGAATGGTACTGGGCATGCTCACCATTTTTATGCCGCCTTCCATGCATAATGTACAGGATCAGGGCCAATAGGTCTTGATGGATTAGTATTAATTTACAACCTTGCACAGTGTGGAAAATCTGACGTGGTCCAACTGAATTGAATAAAAGTTCACCTACATTGGGAAGTCTGTATTTGACTTGGAATAAAGTATTAAAGAGGGGTCCAGAAAATGGTAGTGTTTATACGGTTGTTTAATTTTATTTTTCAAAAAAAAAAATTTAAATTAACCCATGCAACATAAAACTTTATATCATGTTTACACTATTAGTATTCGTGTATTTTGGTATTAGTAATAGTATACACTTAAATATTCAGGAACTCATTGGGCCTGATCCAGACCTACGATGTAACACTTAGTGTTACATCATGGGACTCCCCCTGACACTCCCCCTGCCCCATTGTATTTACACTCCCTTATGCCGGCTGAAGGCTACCCTCACTTCAGTCGGCATAAGGGAGTATAAATACGCCTCCCAGCCTCATGGATGTCTCAATAGCACCTCAGAGAAAAGTAAAATAACACAGAGATATATATTGGTAGATATGCGGCGCTGGGTATTTCACAACGGTGGGGGGAGTGTCTGACTCTAAGCAGGTAAGTAAATATATCAACAAGTAGGTGAATATATCAATACTGAGAACCCCTGAAGTCTGTGGATCCCAGTCTGGCCAGACTTTGAAAAAGGGCTGAGTGCAGCCTGAAACGCGTAGTCCCAGGACCGACCAGCTGATCTCTGACGTCATCACCGTGGGCCGAGTGGAGAGACTGCATGCATATGCCAAACACCCGGGTATACCATCTTGTGGCAATAGCGTCTTCTCTTCTGTTCCACTGCTTCCTGGTATGACGGTTTTGATCCTTGTTTTATGTGAAATTGTGGAATGTAATTTAATAAAAGTGTTTTTCTTTTATTCCTATGTCCGTGATTTATGGAATGGATATGGTCCTCTGAGGAATCTACTACAACACCACCATTGATACCTATTTAGACTTTATTTATTCATTTACATATCCCAGGTTTTCTGGGATCCACAGACTTCAGGGGTTCTCAGTATTGATATATTCACCTACTTGTTGATATATTTACTTACCTGCTTAGAGTCTGACACTCCCCCCACCATTGTGAAATACCCAGCGCCGCATATCTACCAATATATATCTTTGTGAGTACCAGATTTGTTTTGTCTTGCAATCCAAATTCAGATCACGGGGTAATACATTAAAAACTAATTTTACTTCAGAAATAATACAATGTACATGCATAGATAAATTAAAATAATCAGCATATAGAATATAGTCTAATCTGAGTTTCCTCATAGAGACTGATTGTCCTCCTACTGTGCCAGGTGCTGATATTGATGTCCCCTTTCCATAATTTGTATTACATTTCATAGAATTCAAATAATCCTCCTTAAAAGTTTTACCTGGACAGATGCTCTGTCAATTAAGGAATGAAGAGAATATTTCTCTTGCATCCATTGGGGGACACTGGTAACTATAGGGGTATAGTAGGTGGTCCGGGGAGACAGGGCACTTAAAACAACTTGAAATAGTTAACCTGGCTACTCCTCCCCTACTATGCCCCTCCACCAGGGGGGATCCTCAGTTGGTAAATATAAATTAAACCCTTTGTCTTGACATACATATTTTTTTCATAACAAAAATGTGAGTACTATATGTTTATTGTACCTCTTCTTGAATTCTAGATTACTGCAGTTACTGGAGGATGGAGTGTTTAACACAAATGTATAATTTGTAATCCTTTACAAACTTTGTTTACTTACCCCATTCGCTTTTCTGCTCACTGGTTCCACCTCCTCATTTCCTTACACACAGTGGGAAAAACACAGCATGTAGTCTCACCCTGTTCCTACATTGTCAGCCTCCATTACGGTGATTGGCTGCTATATTTGGTAGAGTAGGTTTATAGAAATTTATTTTAAATCATTGCATGGGAAGTGGCTATGCAAGAAAACTGCCTGCTCTCTATATATGATTTTAAAAAGGGTTGTATGTAATGTTAAGCACGTGTAGCAGCTTTTATGGTCTAAATAAACAATGCAGGAGTTTCATTTGTTCAGTGATGTGAGGAGTTATTCTAAAGTTTAGAACTTGCAAGTTGCATTTATGGACTGACTGCAGACAGTTGCAAAGAATTAACAAAAAAAAGTTATTTTGGATAATAAAACTAGTCTGTTTGCATCAATATAATAGATTTTATTTATTTTGTAATATAAATGGCTCCAAAATTATCCTGAATAAATGGTGAGTATTTACTAGTATTTAAAGGCTTCCTTGATACTGTTTGGTCAGTAATTAAATAACTTCTGACGGGCTGTAGGTATTTATGCAGGCATCTAGCTTGTACTCACCATTGTTTACAATTTTCACATCTCCAACTGAGTAGATTATGTGCTGGCTTTATTTGGGGGTTTTATTTTGCCTGAAATGACCAACTGCGCATGCGTAGTAGGTCATTAACGCTATCTACGTACCAGATCGTTACTTAGATACGTCGTGACATTATCACCCAGAGTACCACCGCGGGCCTGGACCTTCATAACGGTAATGCAGAGGTCTAAACTGCAAGGCATTCAGACCTCTGCCAACAACGATCTTTTACTAGTGTCCTGGGCAGAACAGAGAGGAGGCCTGAGGCTACCCCGGGCCCCCTCTCTGTCTGGGTCCGGGACACTAGGCTCGGATGTAACACAGCTGATTACATGTGTTAGGTTTCAGGAGAGTTTGAAGGTGTGTTCAATTATTTTAGAGGAATTTTTTACCCAAATTCATTCCATTTGTAATGAAGGAAATCCATCAATAAAATGAAATCTGTTTTTCAGAATGGAATTATTAACATTTGAAATTTCTGTTCACCTGGAGTATAAGAAGGTCATATATCATTCAGATCATAATTTGCAAACAGTTTTGTTTTTAAATGTTACGGACAGTGAATATTCTTCTAGTTAAATTTTTATTTTATCACAAGCTGTGAAAGGGAATCTTTATGGAATTAAGTGGATATAGTGGAACTTTGGTCGAGGTGTAGGCGACAGTATTGACACTCAGATGTTATGAAATCTATGCCTATGCCTCTCAGTTCTTTGACTTACAATTTTGAACATTTTTGGTTTTTAAAAAACTATTAAATATATTTTGGTGAGACTTAAACTAGGAACCCTATTTTATTTTATTCTTTTATTTCTTTTGTTTTTTTGTCCTTAAAACTAATGGGTAGAGCAATGTATTCTTGGACTGGCTGAGTTCTATCAATTTTTGTTTACATTTAGAAAAAGTTAAGAAGAGTAAACTTTTCTAATAGTTTATGTCATATAGTCAATGCTTAAAAACCATAACTGTAATGGATCCATTAATTCTCCCTTTTTCCCCATGGTGGCTCAGTGAGTAACACTTGTGTCTGACAGCACTGAGGTCATGAGTTCCAAGGCTTATGTGTGTGGAGTTTATATGTTCACCTTGTGTCTGTGTGGGTTTCCTCTGGGTGCTTCAGTTTCCTCCCACATGCCAAAAACATACTGTTAGATTAATTGGATGCTGACTAATATATTTGCGATCTTTTCGCAATCGCATCTCTGAATCAGCCCCCATAACTGTAATGGATCCATTAATCCTCTCTTCTTCACCATGGTGGCTCAGTGAGTAGCACTTGTGTCTGACAGCACTGAGGTCATGAGTTCCAAGGCTTATGTATGTGGAGTTTATATGTTCACCCTCTGTCTGTGTGGGTTTCCTCTGGGTGCTTCAGTTTCCTCCCACATGCCAGGGGTAGGTTAATTAGCTGCTGAATAAATTAACCCTAGTGTGTGTGTGTGTGTGTGTGTGTGTGTGTGTGTATATGTATTAGGGACCTTAGCATGTAGCTTCAATGAGACAGGGACTAATTTGAATGTGAAATATGCTCTGTAAAAGCATTTTGTAATCTGATAGCTATATAAAAACCTGTTAATAATTACATAATAAATAAATATTCAATGAGATATAAACCCAACTTTAGGAAAGTGAGTACTGAGTAAAATAGGAAGGTTTTGAATAGCCTAATAAGATGAGTTCCAAAACTCAATGGGGAAATAACAAACTGGACAGATGGATGGAAATACAATAAAATAAGCAGGTGGAAATAGCTTAGGCTGGAATCCAAGATCCAATTAAAGTGGGAGATGGGTTCACAATAAATAGCAAGCTAGACCAGGCAAGGCAAGCAGGCAAGAATACTCTGGAAGAAGCAAACACTTAGAACAATCAATGGAGCCAATTTAATTCAAAGAAGGTAACTACTGTAAATATTCTGGCAAGGGGAATCCCAAAGGTCTAGATTAAATGCTTCCCAAGTATCAAGAATGATGTCTGATGCCCAACAGTTGCTTGAAGAAGTTACCTAGTGTTAGGAAACAAGCAGAACCTGAAAATTAGGTAAGAAGAGATGACCAGCATGGTTGATCAGTGATTAGCACTTGTGCCTCACAGGAGTAAGGTCATGAGTTAAAATCTCAGACAAGGCCTCTGTGTGGTGTTTGTATGTTTCCCCGTGTCTTTGTGGGTTTCCTCCTGTTTCCTCCCGCACTCCAAAAAGATGCTGGTAGGTTAAATGGCTGCTGACTAAATTAAACTAGTGTTATGCTAGGGAACTTAGAATCTAGCTACAATGGGACAGAGACTGAGGTGAATATGAAATATTCTCTATAAAGCACTACAGAAAATTTGAATAATTTAAATTGAAATAAGTATTAATAAAAAAAATTATAATGACTGCCTTCTCTGTGCAAGACAGGGATTGTGTCTGACACCTTTTAAATGTGATGCATATACTTTGTCAATAATTGAGACTTTGCTTATAGAGGATATTATAGTGAGAACTTTGTTCTTGTCTTGGAAATTTGTAAAACAATTTCACAATTTATCTATTTTTCAGTATTGACAACAAAACAATTCCTCCTTATAAACCTATATAGAAACATATTAAAATGAACACAAATATAACACTTGACACAGAAAAGAAAAGTCAGATAGCAAAAAACTAACCAAGCATGAGACAATGTAGAAAAAAACAGACAATTCTCTAAAATTTCTTAGCATTTCCCAGCATTTAGCAATATAAGACGAGATTTGAAAAATATTTGTTAAATACACTCTGTTGTTCCCAACTGACGCTGCATCTTAAATATACATCGACAAAACATTTATATCCTGGACCGTTTTCACAGATCAGTATGTGTTAGGTACGACAGTATGCAGCAGTACCCGCACCTTACTCATCTGACCGGATCCTTATGGAATTTAAGAGTGCCATAGAGCTTTCTTAACTAACAATTCGTATTTTCCTTCTTAAGAAGGAAATCCCCTCCCCGACTAATATACATCCCCTCTCCCACATACTCTTCTTAAAATAATAGAGAGGCTATTGTGGAAGACCTCTTCCTTCTTAAATATCTACATGCGGTCTTTGAAGACCGTACATACCTAATCTACATACCTAATTGGCATAAATTACATACTACGTATGCACAGAAGGTAATTTTTAAAAGAAGAATGGTTCTTAAGAAACCGGAGCTTCTTAAGCTCGAACACGGTCCCCTATTTCTATATTCAACAATGATGGATACCAAATGTTCTAAAAACCATCATAGGGAAAAATTTGTCTTAGCCCTGTTAATGTAGTTACCTGGTTCTCTGATGTGAAATCACAATGGTAATAAAGCTGAATATGTTTTTGACATTTTTTATTGTTTATTAGTAGAATTTCTAAATAATGATTTTATAGGGAAAAAAAGTATTGGTAAATTAGGTGAGATTGCACTTTGGATAAATAAATTTACTGTTCTGTAGTCTAGTGGAATAAAACCCTAAACTGACAAAACAGAAAATACTGTATAGTTGCTTTTTAAGAATTTTCTTTGCAACACACACATAGGGAGTGTATAAGAGTGAGTTTGCAACACATACACGTATAAGAGTGAGTTAGGTGCAGACAGATCCCCTG
>WWET01002141.1:201131-213242 GCA_011038615.1 Limnodynastes dumerilii
TGGGGGGGGCGGTTCTTTTTTTGTCCGGTGGGGGCAGCTGCATCCACATTCTCTTTACAAATATAATAGGTGTTAACTGGACTATAGATATGCAAACCGTAGTCATTCTTGTAATGTTGTATATTTTGATATGCATACGTCACTAATGTTCTAAATGCATGTGTATCATTCTGACTGCAGTAAAAAGAAAAGTAAAAAAAAAAAAAAAATGAGGCATGAAGTATTTTATAATCAGAAACCAGGGCTGAAGTCGGTATTAAAAAGGTCAACCCTACAAAGATTAACAGTAAATGCAAATAGGATTATAAAAACCAGTTTCACTTTCAAAGGATTTGAGTAAATATGATTTGAAAGATTTAACAACAAAAAAACATAAAAGGAAGAATAAGCAAAAATTTATAAAAAAAAAACTACATTAAAGATTTAACTTAAATTATGACATGGCATTCAAAATATTAACTCAAAAGTAAAGAACAAAGAAGCTATTTTGACACAAAAAGAATACTCAAACAAACAAGCAGTATTGAATTTAACTACTGTGAAAATGCATCAAAATACACATTTGTTTGCATATTTGGCCATATATTACATATTACATAATGCTGGTACAATATTCATAAAAGACTATAGAGAGGTGAACAACAACAATAGTGAAATCAGTAAGTTATTCATGAATTCTCCAAGATGTTTTGTGATTAGTAAGAAAACATCTCTCTTATAGGCTCAATTAGCAGTATTTTTCATGCATCTGGATAGAAAAACATCTTAGAAGAAAGATCAGTAAAATGCGTGGTAAAGTGACGTTCCCTTAAATTACTCCTCTTTGCAAATGGTAAGAAATAGATGTTTGTGTTTTTGCGTGCATTATGTTACCTTTGTAAAAACTGCATTCTCTCTATCTCTGCATGTAATGTGATGATTATATTACAGGTTCAGGGCTGATTTTTTTTATTTTAGAATGAGTGTAAATGAGGGAATCTGTAACAACCAATACATGTTCCAAACAAAATGTTTCATAATAAATGCACATACTATATACAAAGTTTAACAACCTGTAGACATAAGACATGTACATCAAATATACCAAAATATATAAATTCTCCATAGGTACAGACCCAAATAATAAACAGAATCTAGACATTTTATTTCATTTTCTGGAACTTGTCAGGACATTTCCTACTATAAAACACAACTTTCTTAATGCCCAGACAGAGCCAGCCCTTACCCAAAAGGGGATCCATTGCACACCAAGTGCATACTATGTAGACTTTAGTCCACATACATAGAGTTGATATAAATCTGCATGGCACGATTGACCCCTTCTAAGTGAACATCGATTACCCACACTTGGGTCAAGCATTCACACAGGTACTACAGATTTTAGCAAGTTAAGCTGGCGTGAGATAGGCGTACAATACAGATTTGTGTTTGTTGGAACTGCAAGTTAGAGGTTCACTTACAAAACTAGCAAGCAGACTGTCCAAGTCTTCATTATTCAGAGGGCCTAGATATAGCTTCCAAACACTTCTGAGTCTTTCAGTGAATTTACTGGCGTAGCCAACTGCAGACAGGAATTCATTTCTGATATAGATTGCTCATTGCCAATATCAAGGGTCGAGTCCTCACTGGAGAAACTCAAAGATCAACACACTTGTCCTGAAATTGAGTGGCCAAAGTATGTCTCAGTCACAAATAGTTATACCATAGAGTTTAACGGGTAGGTAGGGAGGTTTGACAAGGCCAATATCAAACTCATGTATTTACTTTTAACAGTGAGAATACAAATATTATATCACCCGTGACCCTTTTCAATTTGTAAGGAATATAGCAGCAGTCTTACTTTTTTATGATATTCATAACCTCTATTTCTTTCAACAATTCCATCATATACCAGAAACACCATATATACAATAATCTGGTAAACTGGGTATTTTTATGCTATATTTGGATTTATTACACGGACACCACAGAACTAATGTTGATGATAAGAAAAGAAATCTCCATAGTCCAATAAAGGTCCAATAAAGGTCATATATATGATTAAATTTACTTGCACACCACATTCTATGACAATGAAATCAGTATATAGTACCGGTTGCAGTCCCCGCAACGATGGCCTCCTTGCCGATTGGCATACTCACCCATTCATTTTCGCAAAGGACACGACGCAATACGCTGCTGACAGCTCCGGAGAGGTGAGTAACCTCTCCAGGGACTTTTAGTGTTAGAAAGGGAGGGGGGTTAGAGTCAGACTGTGGGGAGTGGGGTCTTAGGGTTAGGACCATAGAAGGGGAGAGTTAGGGTCAGACTGCGTGGAGGGGGGTATTAGCGTTAGGCTATACTGAAGGGAGTATTACGGTCAGGCTGCGGTGGGAAGGAAGGGTTAGGGTCAGGCTGCAGGGAAGGGAGGGTTAGGGTTACCCATATATTACATAATATATAATAGTAAAATATTTGGAACGAATTTCATAGAGGTAGTAAACTAAACAACATATCTGAAAACATTTATTGAATCACACAATCATGTCGCATATTAAAGAGTAGACCCCAATCTTCCTGGCATAGGTTGAGGGTCAGAAAAAGTAATGTGATGTTTTGGACAATCAAAGGGAGGGTTTTCTTAGTTGTAAACTTATTTATACCCAGTAAACTTCTTCCCATCTTTTCTTCAATATCTACTCACTCCCAGTCTTTAGGTTTCCATTAGTTGGTTATTGTTTTGTTAACTATTGTTCATATGCTTTTTTTTTTTTTTATTCAAATATGTTGCGGCCGCGGGGCAGGTGGGAGAAGGGGTTAATTTTAAAACAAAAAAAATTTATTTTTTTACTTTTTTTGTTTTTTTTTACATGACCGCATCCTCCTTCACACCCGCGGTCTCCCCATACATGCCCCCCTTTTTCTTCCCTTAATAACAGCTATTAGGGGGAGTAAAAGGGGGGAATATGGGGAGATCGCTGGCATGAAGCCACTAACGCCATCCTGAGATGGACCCTGCCCCCCGACCTAGCCCAGTCCACCTCTGCAGCCATACCAGTATTTTAACCAGGAGCGATGCCAGATGGCAGAGAGCATATGCAGGATACTCATGAAATTTTGCCATTTCGCCCAGTGTCCTGAGAGAGTCAGCATATGTCCTGCAAAGAGGACTGAGGCCGTGATACCATGCTAATCAAGGCCTTAGGATCCGCTCCCCTGCGTAAGCCCTAGAGTTATTAGGGATGGGAGGGGCTTGATGATGCGATTTGCATCATCAAACTCCACCCCCATCCTTAGTGAAAGTATAGTGTGTAACTTTGACAGGCAGGGGGTGTGGCTTCATGACCTGATTTGCATACACTCGCCTCATGAAGCCCTCTCCCAATAAAGATATTTCTTTCTATCCTCCAAATCCTCCCAGAGGGAACAAAGTACAAGTCAGCATTAAGTCAGTATTTCATAAAATATCTTGAGGGATGGTTTTGACCCATTGTTCTAGTGCCCTGATTTAAGAGACCGCTCATGAACACATACATCAAAATGGGAACAACAATGAAGTGTAGAGAGCACAAGACAAGCATGATCCCGAAAATCAGATTTACTTTGATGGATTATATTTTTAAATGAACCTGAAAGGTTGGAGATTGCCATCGTTTGAACATATAAAAACAAAGGAAACATGCCCAGCACAATACTATGAACCAGTAACTAACCTGCCATTCCATCTGTTAAATCAAATGCACAAATATTAGTTACACACATTTACTAAGGATAAGCCACCTGCTATTATCAAGGCTTTTCGGCTGAGTTGGTCATAACTCCAAACCAAGACTCTGAATTAGGACTTAATAGGTACAGAGAGAATTAGAGAGATCAGAGGATGGATACAATGCAGCAAAATGCATAAAATGATTATAAAAATCAATATACCATGCTCTTTTAAAGTGCAGTGAAGCCTGTTGAACTAGGTTAATGGAACAGCAGTTAAAGGATTACAATGGATATAATAAGTGTTTATCTGCTTTCTGGAGCAATAGTAGTGAGATAATGGCATCTGCAGAAGAGTTTCTTGAGATAGAGGCAATACAAGAGTAAGTATAGTCTATATATATAAAAGAGGTATAAAACTTTGCTTGTTTGTTGGTTTATCTTCCACATGATGCAAGAAAATCAAGGTGGTCCAGTTGAATCCTGGCCTGGTTGTAGGGTAGTTAGGATCCACGCCCTGGGCCGAAGTGAGAACAAAAAGGAAAGCTGGAAATAAGGACTACTAGCCACACCCCGAAAACAAAACCCCTATTGGTCAGTCCCCTGATGGCTGTGTTGGAGGAGCTGATAAGCTGCTAATTATTATTTTTTAAATGTTGACAGTTTTATCCAACTCAATGATAACTTAATAACTTGGGCCAGATACAAACCCTGGAATGATACTAGAAGCAGAATTCAACCGTTGTAAGGGTGTGTTAAGCTACCGTAATAATCAGAATTGCAATGTGTGCTCATTTTACTTGAGGGTGCATTGGAAATCTTTAGGTAACGAGCCTGTGTGTAGAACTCCTTACAGGTGACAGGAGTGGCTGGATCCTGGAGGGATATGTCATTGGATCCCTCGCTGCCTGAATAAGCATAGTGAGACGGAAGTCTTGATCCAGTCCAGAAGTCTGCAGAGACACAGGAGTTCCGTAAGTGGATTGCCATATGATCCTATGTTCCATATGTGCGAAGGACGATGCTGATCAGTTTTTATTATTATTATTATTACTATTACTATTACTATTGTTGAACCGGATCCAGATGTAATAGCGTCAGGTGATTTATGCACGCAAGGTGCGTAAATCACCTGACTGAACTGCATGCGCCCTCCAGATGTTACGCTAGGATTACTATAGTAACTTTGTTCCGTCCGAGCCCATTTGCGTACAAATGGGCTGGGGAGTTAGGATCCACACCCTGGGCCGAAGTGAGAACAAAAAGGAAAGCTGGGAATAAGGACTACTAGCCACACCCCAAAAACAAAACCCATATTGGTCAGTCCCCTGATGGCTGTGTCGGAGGAGCTGATAAGCTGCTAATTATTATTTTTTAAATGTTGACAGTTTTATCCAACTCATTGATAACTTAATAACTTGGGCCAGATCCAAACCCTGGAAAGATACTAGAAGAAGAATTCAACCGTTGTAAGGGTGTGTTAAGCTCCCTCCGTAATAATCAGAATTGCAATGTGTCCTCATTTTACTTGAGGGTGCATCATAAATCTTTAGGTAACGAGCCTGTGTGCAGAATTTCTTACAAGCGACAGGAGTGGCTGGATCCTGGAGGGATATGTCATTGGATCCCTCGCTGCCTGAATAAGCATAGTCAGACGGAAGTCTTGATCCGGTCCAGAAGTCTGCAGAGACACAGGAGTTCCGTAAGTGGATCGCCATATTATCCTATGTTCCATATGTGCGAGGGACGATGCTGATCAGTTTTTATTATTATTATTATTATTATTACTATTACTGTTGTTATTATTATTTACAAGCTGGCTGTTACCCTCATGGGATGATCACAGAATAAAAGGATCTGGGTGTGCAACATCACCATCATCTACAATTTTTGAAATCTAATTCTTTTCTTTCCAGTTGTGAGGGGGTGGGGTTATGGGAAACTGGAAAGCCCCCTGCATAAGCACTTGAAATTGTACACAGGTGGATCAAGTACTTTGTTGAGATAAAATGTATGTATTTAAACTCTGCAACAGCCCAATAATGTTTTCCACTCCCCTCCTACAACTAATACCACCATTAGAAACAGCACACAGTATTATTCAAAAATTTTCTAACGGTAACCAACCAAAGTGTTGTATACAGTATATTTATGTGCTTCAAATACTAACACAAACAAATGAAAACAATCCAACAGAAAACGTAAATATCACTCAAAAGCAACAGAATTTATACATTGTTTAATAAATATTTTTCTTTCATTTGGCTTTTATCCAATCACAGTTTGTTTGGACACTTTCCAAGTAAACTAATTGCAACTACACAATACCTGACAAAACAGTAATTTACTGTCATTTAAGCTTGTATTTATTTGAGAGGTTAATAGCATTAAAAACAATTTAAAAAAATCATACCAAAACATTAGAGGCGAGGACAGTACAGAGTGGTTTTAACAAGAGTCTAAACATTGACCACATAATAATAAACAGTATATGCTACAATGATATATACAAGGTAACACACAGCTAGAAACAAAAAATATTTATGGACCGGATTCAGAGATCCGTATTTACTACGTGCACGTTTTTAAGCATGCACATAGCAAGGAAACACCCATGACACTCTACATTACTATGTAATGTGCGTGGAAAAATTTACCACGCATGCGCAGTTAATCCGCTCCTAAAAATACGCAACCAACCCCACGCAAAAACGGATCTGTGAATATAGTCCTATATCATTATTTGCTGAATGAGTCAGATAAGAGACTGCAACCAAACTGTATAATGGCTTTAATCAACAACTACAAAACAAGCCACATAAAGAATGCATAAAAAAAATTAAAACATGTCAAAATTAAATCTGTAGTTTGGGAGTTTAAAGTGTTCCTGTGTTTAAAAGTTGAACTGTGCACAATTGATATAAGTCACTTAGCAGTCGGTATAGCTTAGGCGGAACAATTCAAAGTAGAGTATTTTAATGGACAGACTTTAGAAATTTTTTGGGATCCGAAGATGTTCTTCAATGTGTGTAGAAGGCAAAAGCAATGTGCAGCTTTGTTGGGAAAACATGCCACATGCCTCTATATCTTCTCCTCATCCCAGTATTCACAACGACTGCTTGCTGTGGTCAATAATAGATATGCCTTTCCCCAGGGGGCACTTGAAGTGGTGATTGTTCAATCTCTATACTGAGAATGGTCATGGGCTGCACCATTTAAAAGAACAAGAACCATTTGCAGAAACTGCAGAATGGTGCAATCTCTTGCTGGCTTACGCATAAAAAGGAGTAATACGTGATCCATAGCGTTACTAAGGGTAGGCGGAGACTTGCGTCATCAAGTCCCACCCATCCTTAGTAACATTACGGATAACTACATTGATGGGCAGGATATAGACAGAGAGAGAGAGAGAGAGAGCTATGACTGAGAGAGAGAGAGAGAGACAGAGTTATATCTGAGAGAGAGAGACAGAGAGAGAGAGAGAGAGAGCTATGACTGAGAGAGAGAGAGAGAGACAGAGTTATATCTGAGAGAGAGAGACAGAGAGAGAGAGAGAGAGAGCTATGACTGAGAGAGAGAGAGAGAGACAGAGTTATATCTGAGAGAGAGAGACAGAGAGAGAGAGAGAGAGAGCTATGACTGAGAGAGAGAGAGAGAGACAGAGTTATATCTGAGAGAGAGAGACAGAGAGAGAGAGAGAGAGAGCTATGACTGAGAGAGAGAGAGAGAGACAGAGTTATATCTGAGAGAGAGAGACAGAGAGAGAGAGAGAGAGAGCTATGACTGAGAGAGAGAGAGAGAGACAGAGTTATATCTGAGAGAGAGAGACAGAGAGAGAGAGAGAGAGAGCTATGACTGAGAGAGAGAGAGAGAGACAGAGTTATATCTGAGAGAGAGAGACAGAGAGAGAGAGAGAGAGAGCTATGACTGAGAGAGAGAGAGAGAGACAGAGTTATATCTGAGAGAGAGAGACAGAGAGAGAGAGAGAGAGAGCTATGACTGAGAGAGAGAGAGAGAGACAGAGTTATATCTGAGAGAGAGAGACAGAGAGAGAGAGAGAGAGAGCTATGACTGAGAGAGAGAGAGAGAGACAGAGTTATATCTGAGAGAGAGAGACAGAGAGAGAGAGAGAGAGAGCTATGACTGAGAGAGAGAGAGAGAGACAGAGTTATATCTGAGAGAGAGAGACAGAGAGAGAGAGAGAGAGAGCTATGACTGAGAGAGAGAGAGAGAGACAGAGTTATATCTGAGAGAGAGAGACAGAGAGAGAGAGAGAGAGAGCTATGACTGAGAGAGAGAGAGAGAGACAGAGTTATATCTGAGAGAGAGAGACAGAGAGAGAGAGAGAGAGAGCTATGACTGAGAGAGAGAGAGAGAGACAGAGTTATATCTGAGAGAGAGAGACAGAGAGAGAGAGAGAGAGAGCTATGAAATTCTATAGACAAAAAAACCTTATGGTTTAACATGTCTGATTAAGGTTTCCTACATGGACACAAAATCAGAGACTGTTGGAACTGTACTGCTCAAGCTCCAAAAAGCAATGAAATGATGACATAAAGACTCTGCATGTGTAATACTGCATTGTGCATAAGGGTTAATCGGGTCCTTACAAAACAATTTAAAATGCCTATTCTCACCTATATCCCACCTTGTATGCATGGACAGTTGGCCCGCCTACCGTGCGGAGAATGAACTCCGTAATTGTCGGACGGCTTCAATCTGTATGAAAGTTCTGTACCATTGCGCAGTACATCATTTTAAGTTATTTTTGTACAGAAATAACCTGATGTTAGCAAGTCAAGATCCGTCCCCTTGTGTCTATTTCCTCTTACCTGTTTTTCTTGTTGTATTTTGTTTGCAATTTTATGCTTATGTGGTAAGTTCAGCATTATATCGTAGCGTCATAGGGTCTTTAAAACCGCGTGTACGCAACCTACGTTCCAAGAAGTAACGTAGATTACGTTACAAAATTACTGCGCATGCGCAGTAGCACTTTTCGCAGAACTCCGGCCTCAATTGCATTCCGGCCGGAGCTCTGAATCCGGCCCATAGTCATCATGATAACAACAGGAAGAATAGAGATGATTTAATGATAATGATTATGATTATACTCCAGCAAATAAAGTTGAATATATAATCATGAGCCCAGAAAAAAATCTGAGATATGGACTATGGTTAATGTGAAATCTACAGAAAATGGTTGACACAATTAACTTTGACCCAATCCATCATAAACACATTGAAACAGGAATATGCTATAAATATCAAGATCAGTTTTAACCAATTAAAATCACTTTCATTGCAACAACCATCGTTAGCAACAACTATCAAAGCTGGTATCTCATTGGTTAGTATGTCCTACAGTCAAATGTTACTGCTTGTATTCAGAGATTATCTCCTAGCAAGCCAATAAGATATTTTGCATAATAGTCGCTCATCACTTACAACTCCTTGGGAACACGAGCATATTTCATTCGCTATTATTTATTTAACGTACTTAACATACTGTAAATGCTGCAGATAAAAGCTAAACGTTCATTTGTGCGATATGTTTTTAACTTTCTAAGACAACTCATTCCAGTTAGTTGCACTTTGTCAAACAATGATCGGAAGTGGAGTCGTCAAGGGCAAAGCATTTTCTGCTCTGCTTATTACTTGATAAGAATTCTATATAACTCCAAGGGAAGACTCGTAGAGAGAAGCTGCCCTTGACTAAAAGTCATTGCATTCTTATTTGTAGAAGCCTACCACTGGAAAAGTATAGTGGGTTGATTTATGAATAGCAGGCAATTTGGACCTTTGTTATTATTTAACTATAGGTCACAAAAGAATGAGTAGGTGAAATGATTTACAGGATTCAGTTAAATTACACAGGAAAAGGTTTTTTTTTTTGTAAGTTAGATTTTAAATATTTCATAACATATTATGAAAACCCCTATTATCTGGTGGACTAAAACCTGACCTTCATAAGCTCGCAAGAACATGAATATAAAAGCTATTAATGCTAAAAGGTTTTATTTTTTTTTCTATACAAATTTATACGGTTTAGTAAAGCGTCAGCTTGTGAAATGCAATTTAGTAACGTAGAATCCGAAGTTGAAGGCCGCAGATAATATTTAACAACCTTTTTACTTTTACTGTATTGATGATGTCAATGTTAAGTAAATGCCGGACTGCCTGAGATGGATGCCTTTATTGCCAAATATTATAGGAGAATCAATCTAACAAAACTGTCATTCTTAAAAGAGCACTAAATGAAGGCTATAGGTTGATATAAAGGGAAAGAATCAACATTCTTAAAGCCATATGTTTAACATTTTAGAAACCGAGGGAAAAATTGACATATATTTTGTGATATTATATGGTCTAGAATAATTTAGATCTCTAATGACAAATTCATTTCTTTCTACTGACATTTAGGTTGTTTTAAAAGAACCAGGGTGGATTGGGGAATCAAAAAATCTGACAATCTATGGGTCTGATTCAGATCTCCGTGTGACTTTAATGCATACAGAGAGCTGTATGTCCAAACGGAAGAGGGGGGGGTGTACGCCCCTGTCACTACCTCTCTCAATTAAATGTCCAGAACTCTACCTTAACTGTTAGCCCCTGGCCCTTCATTAACATGCCTATATTAGGTATCAGGAAATGAATGGCCGACCCTTTCCACAGAACTCGTAACATCTTGTGCGTGCATGTGCTGAAGTTACTTGTCAGGGGACTTAATCAAGAGTAATTTAAGTAATTAAAGTATTGTGTACTTAACATGAGTTAATAATTAGATTTATATAATTCCTAATTGTCAGGATATAGTCAAATATCTTGTGTATAAATTAATATCAAGATATAGAGTGACATTCACTTGACCAGGATCTGTTTTATTTTATGGCATTAGCTTGAAGGTAGTGGGCTAGAACAAGTTATAACTCCTGTCAGGTTATGGCCCTGTCGTAAATTGATCAGGATATTGGGGGGGAGGTGGGGGTCATAAAAGCCATATCTCTAAAGAAGAGTCTCTCCAGAAACAAACCTGTCACTTTTCACAAGGGAGGGGGTGTTGTTTGGAGAGGAGCACTTTTAAAAAGTGTAGTCCAGATACATTATTTTGTTCACTTAATGAGATCTTTAAAGGAAGGAAATGTTCCCTATAAGTATTCAGCTAACACCAGATAGGGAAGATTTTGCGTAAGTCTTTTTGGGTTTTCCCATTTTTATTTTATAAGATACAGTTTTGCATGTTGTATGTCAATTTTATTATTCTTTTGTAAATTAGCATTGGGATTTTATGATTAATAAGTGCATGTCTCTGTGTTCTTATGGATTCATGTGTTCGTCCAGCTTGGTTTTAAACGCTACTTAATGGTCATTCTGAGTTGATGATAATTCTGATAAAGCTAATTGTGTTAGATTTGTGTAAAGAAGAACCTAAGACCTCCTGTGAACAGTCTTGGTGGTTTCAGTTAATTAGTAATAAGTCGTATTTGAGGTGCATAAGGGGCATTCCTCATTGAAGAACAGACCAGGTGGCCGTTATTATTAACCCCTTGTGTCCCAGATAAGTCACGAATGCCTCAGATGAGGTCAAGGTTATGACACTAATATTTCTTTCTTTCTTTTCCTTCTTATATAAACAGTAAGACAAATACACAAAAAGATGATTAGGGAATAGAGAAGAGGATGAGATTTACCACTGTTTCATTCATTTTGTTAGTGTTTAATAAACATGGTAAACTTTTAGTGACTTTTAACAATTTATCACAGATTCATAACTATCATTATTGAGGAAGAAATTAGATCATATATGCAAAAAAATTAAAAATAAATAAAGTTCAGTGCAATAAGTTATTGATTAAAAATAATATCAAGGTTATGATGAAGTATTATCCCGTAAAATGTTTTCCCAGACATAACAAAGACAATAGGATCAAATATAAAAAAAATGTGGTTGGTGCCAAAGTGTGGTAAAGGATTAATTTGGAATGGATTATGTCACTCTGAAAGAGTTTACTTATCTGAAACATGTACTTCACCTCATCCAGACTGGAACAAACACCCAACAGTATAACATATCTTTGAACACTGCACATGCCTAGAACAAACACGTATTTAATTATGGGGATCCCGACCTGAACACAAGACACTGCTGTAACTGTTTGTGTTTAGAGGGCTGTTTTGAGGGAAGGAGTTGAGAAACTTATTAAAAGTACTATAAGGACACAAGTGAAGCCTATCCAGAACCCGAACACAGACATATATATATATATATGTCATGGGGATCCTGAACACAAGACACTGCTGTAACTGTTTGTGTTTAGAGGGCTGTTTTGAGGGAAGGAGTTGAGAAACTTATTAAAAGTAAAGTAAGGACACAAGTGAAGCCTATCCAGAACCCGAACACAGACATATATATATATATATATATAT